>BHDV01065446.1:64322-128215 GCA_005406045.1 Adoxophyes honmai
TTGTTCGCCCTTATTGCGTTGACATAAAGCTTTTTCTACCCGCATTTTGCCGAAAAAGCGTCGACTGGTTTGGTGAGACCCTTACCCCACAAGGTCTTGAAAGAGAAACAACGAAGATGATCCGATAAAGGTTTCTTTTTCCGTTAAAAGTACGGAAGCCTAACAAGTATCATGGTATTCATGGTGCTCGAGTGTGTATGTTTATTGCTTGTCCATCGTGTTAACAATACGAGTATCAGAAGAATTCGGGGCGATGTGGGTCGTTAAGCCAAACCATTATTGCATTTTGATGCCGTACTAAAATAACGGGAAAATTTGCTATTTCCAGCTCAAACTGCCAAAGCGTTGCTATAATTACGCTACAATCAAAGAAAAGTATACACCCTTTCTTTGGGTTAGTTGTACTTCAAATAAATAGAATGTTAATTTCATCTCAATTTGATTCTCGCAACAGTTTGATACAATTTTCAAAAGTAACGAATTTAGGCTAAAATTCCAAGTAGCCTAATATCAAGGCATAGTCTTAAGGTTTAAGGTAGTTTTGACCATACACTTATAATGAAAAAAACACGGATAGCTCTCTTTCTAAATCGAGTTTAGCTTGACATAATTGTTTTGGTCGATCACGAGTAGTTACGCGATGGCGTGCAGTTTGCCAGGACTTCGTGGGTTTAACTCATTGTGCTGCGGGCCAGGCCGTAGTCGTCTACGCACTAGACCGAAGCATATTGAGCTAAATTCGATTTAAAACATGAGTTATCCGAATTATTAGTTATTATTTATAGGTAGTCTGTGAGCTACTATTGTGTAAGTATTTGTGTCTATCCGTTGACCAGGGTATTACATTTACGATCATTAATTCAACTTATGCCATGTAAATTATCAGACGGTATCAGCATTGCCAAATTGCATTCCTGGCCCGTTGCATAACAAAGTCATTGACCTGGTGTGGTCACAAATCCTAGTTTTAACGAGCGATACGCGATGGCTGAGCCAATCCACGGATTATCTGAATGGCAATGGAGATAGTTAATGGAGAACTAGTGGTGCTAATACGTCGTAAAGTTTGGCCGAAATGGGCGATTTCTTGTAAACGACACCCTGTAATTGTGACAGATCGCGATGCAGAATGTTAATGCACCATAGAACCTATTTACAGTGAACGTCGTAGTGACATTGCATTGCTTGACAAAGAAAATCTTTATTACGTTTATTGTGACAACGTCCTCGAATCAATTGGATCGTAGGTACATAGGCAGTTTGTAGATTATGCTGAGAGAGTCATTAACATGAAAACGTGTTGTTATAAATGTTATAATGCGTTCTAGCAACGAAACATTGATAGTTGCATGTTATTAAATTAATATGAAATTTACAGTTTTGTAGTGCAATAAGGAATTATTTTGAACATAAAACTATCGTGAGACTCACGCATAATTAAAAATAGGGATAGATCGAGTCTTAAATCGGGTTTAGCTCGAAATTTTTCGGGCTCGCTCGTAGCCTATCATAAAAGAACCGCAGCGGCTGCTGCCAATTACGGGCGTGCCGGGAAACGGTCAAATGCCACTCGAAGGGATAATGAAATCAAGTTGGCTTAGATTTTGAATAAAAGTTAAGTACTTAAGAGTAGTATTGCCATATCTATACTAATATAATAAAGCTGAAGAGTTTGTTTGTTTGTTTGTTTGTTTGTTTGTTTGTTTGTTTGTTTGAACGCGCTAATCTCAGTAACTTCTGGTTCGATTTGAAAAATTCTTTTTGTGTTGGATAGACCATTTATCGAGGAAGGCTTTAGGCTATATAACATCACGCTACGACTAATAGGAGTGAAGAAATATGGGAAAATGTGGAAAAAACGGGGGAAATTAGTCACTATTCCACGCGAACGGAGTCGCGCGCACAGCTAGTTAAATATATTTCGGTAGCTCTGCCAGGTAGCTTCTGCTTCCGATTGCACTTCCGACTTCGTCTCCAAATCCGATAAGTAAGCTTTGAAAACTCTTGACTCCGATTTTGGATCGGATGAAACCACATCCCTCAAATCCCTAAATGTCATGTCATGAATTCTTATTTTTTTGTTGACAGGAGCTAGTAAAATACTCGAAGCGCCTCGGCGAAGACTGCACAGATCTTCAGAAAGCTCTAGAGCTCTTCCTCGGAGTACCTAACAGAGCCACTGACAACAAGTTCATCGCTAGCATCGAAGGTAAGCCCCATTTTGCTGACTCAGTCTTGTTAGGACAGGTCTACTCCGAAGTTTTAAGTAAGTACACTCCGCCGGCGAGACTTCGTGAAAGGTCTACCAGGTAACGGTAGAAAAATACGTCAATATTTATTTAAGCCTAAATATGCCCTAGAGTGGTACTATTACATATTCTGTGGGCTTGTAAAGCCGATGTTCGCCGTGAAGATTGATGTGCAAATTTTTCGATACATGTATTTTGTCTCGGCCATGCGTGCCATGATCTCTCTCGCTCAAAACTACAACAGACTCGTAGAAAGATAAATCGTGAAAATATTTACAGTAGACTTTCCTACAGTTTTAAAGTTGTTCGTAACTTGTTTCGTGTTCGCTGTCGTAAACATTATATCAAAAGTGTATCTCAAAATCAAACCTTCGCACTTCCAGGCTACCGTGGCAACATATACAAGCTCGGTCGTCTTCTGACTCACGATTGGTTCACCGTCACCGACTCGGAAGGCAAGCCTAAGGAGCGGTACCTGTTCCTCTTCAAGGCGAGGATTCTCATCTGCAAAGTCAAGCGTGTCTCCGACGATCGCTCCGTCTTTGTGCTCAAGGATATCGTCAAGGTAAGATCTGGTCGGACTATGTTGAAGGATTTTGGTATAATGTTGAACTGGAAACCAGTAAATCAATCAGTTAAGCAAACAATCAATTAAAGTGTGGTAAGTGTGCAATGCAGATATTTTGGAAGGGCACAATACGCGAATACAAGTTTTTGAAAATAAATGTTCAAAACTACTTAAAAAAAAACTTTTGATCGTTTTATAGTATTTATTTATTGAAAAACAACTTCTGGTATTTGATTCACATTAAGAATTGTCTTCTAAAAAGGATTTAAATCTGAAATAATTATCGTTAACGTTTCTAAAAAAATATTATTTGACATAATAACGGTTTAGATTTCTGTCAATAAAATGCAAGATAACGCCGCTGTCATTCAGTTAGCCGTCTACCCCAAACAGGATTACGCGATTATATCACTTCGCTTGGAGCCGGTCCAAGCGGCAGTTGAATTAGAACTCCAAGACTTTGGCAGTGAAGCTCCGCATTAATTGCTTGGAGATAAATAAATTAGATCATTTGCATTAGTCCCAGTTTCGGTTTCCGGCCGTACGATGGCTTCGTTACCCGAAGTTTTATTTAGAGTACGTGTTTCAACGCGATTTATGACCTTGCGTTGGGCACCACTTTGTTGGTGCAGCGATTTAGATTAGTTGATGCTGGGAATTCGTAATGGAGTTCAGTCAATCAAATCAGCCCACATCCATTACCATAAAGGCCTTCATAAATTCTTCTTCATAAATGTATAAAAATAAATTACTTCTCTGAATAAATTTTTACAGCAACGGGAACTTTAGTATGCTAAGTTTTGATCATAAGATTTGAGAACTTTAAGAAAACAGATGTGTCTAGGTACGTATTCAGTATATGGTACCAATGTACACCTCGAAATATATCTTCTTAATTATTGACATACCTACCTCTACATTATTTTAACTTTAAATTACAGCTACCTGAGGTTGAAGTAGACGAACTTGGATCAGAACCACTGAAGTTTGAGCTTCGCCAAAAGTCGCCACCGTTGCATGTCACACTAGCAGCTCACAAAGAACAGGTCAAGAACAACTGGCTGAAGGAGATCTTGCAGAATATCAGTGACGTTGGTAAGAATCGTTTGCTAAACTCCAGCATCATTGATGTCTGCTAAAAGTTGTCATTACTTGTTTTGCCAAAGATTGAGTATGAACCAAACAATTCTTTTTTCATCTTTCAGTTGCCCTAGCTGAACACGCAGCTGACGATCTCCAAGTTCTTTCACAAGATAAACCGGAAGTAGTCTCTCCAGAACCAGCAGAAGAGAAGACCAAAAAAAGAGAACATATAGAAGACGTCAAAACAGAAGAAGTCCAAGAAAAACGGACGAAAGTCGAAGCTGTAGATAAAAA
The DNA here is from genome assembly GCA_005406045.1 of Adoxophyes honmai. Classification (NCBI taxonomy): domain Eukaryota; kingdom Metazoa; phylum Arthropoda; class Insecta; order Lepidoptera; family Tortricidae; genus Adoxophyes; species Adoxophyes honmai. The sequence continues at coordinate 68,517 of BHDV01065446.1, forward strand.
ATCTACGGTAGAGGAGGTAGAAGTCACTGAAGTACTCACTAGAGAACAATCTCTCCAACAGCTCAAAGCTAAAAGAAAGGCGTCTTTGGAAAACGAAGCAGCCAGAAAAGTTTCGAAAACAGAAGTTGTCACCGAAGTTCAAGAAGCTGCTAGTGCGAAGAGTGAAGTCACATCTGATTTAGAAACTAAATCATCTGTGACTCACGAGAGTTCAAAAGTTAGTGAGTCGACTATCAAAGCTGGCAAAAAGTCTGGTAAGGCAGAGATAATCGAAGAAAGCGTTCAATCTTCGGTAACATCGAAGTCATCTGTTCACGTTTCTTCTGTTGAACAGAGTTCGCAAGAAACTGTCGTTCAAAATTCAACAGTTGAACAAACAGTTCAGTCTTCTTACGAAGTAAGTACTGGACAGGCGTCTGTTCAGTCATCGTCAGTTGAGCAAAAGACATCACAGGCGACAGTAGTCGAACAAAAGTCATCAGAAGCAACAGTTGCACAAGCATCAGCTACTGTTACTCAGCAAACAGCACAAGCATCAAGTGTTGAGCAGAAAACATCACAAGCAACCACAGATGAACAAAAAACTCAATCATCGACGCAGGAAACCTTAGTAACTTCAACTGAAAAATCTAAGGAGTCTGTTCAGACATCAGTAGCAACAGCACAGAAGACTGAAAAGACAGTCCAAGAAGCGAGTACTGTTGAGACGAAGGTTGGCGCCAGCACTGGCGAAAGTACTGGGGAAGGAAAAACAAGCAGCCAAACTGTAGAGGACGACGAAATGTCGAGATACAACCGCAGTTCGCGGCTGTCTGGAGGTGAGTTTTTGATTTTTACGATATTATTTTACTGTTTGTAACTCGGAAAATGTAAATAGTGAAAATATTAGTAATGCACTTACTAAATAAGTTAAAAACGTATAATAAAAAAAGTTATAATGGTTTTAGTCAAGTATCCTTTTTTTATCTGCATTTATCTTACGTTTCAAGTGATCGTAATGTATAATCGAAGTTACTTCAGAATATTGAATGTCACTATTCATTTCTCGTTTCCAGAATACTCCAGCAGCTCTCGCAAGTTATCTTCATCCTACGAGAGCACCGGCTACTCCCGCCGAGAGAGTGGCTCAAGGATCGAGGCCTCTCTGGAGGGCAGCGCCGCCTCCCGCTATGAGTCCAAGTACTCCAGCTCCACCCTCGATGGCAGCAAATATGCCGTCGAAGCCGAATCCGAAACCACCAGCAAGCTCGACAGCATAGCTGCCAAATACGGCATCGGGAACGGCACCAAAACTGAAAGCATCGAATCTAGTTATGAAACTGCTCGAAGCGGCACAGACAGCAAGTACTCGAAACTAGCCAACGGATCTATCAGCACTGGAGAGTACCAATCGGTGACCATCTCCAAGTCGGAATCCCAGGATGGCAAGCCTGTGTTTTCCAAGACGTTGGAAGGCCAGAACATTGAGCGTAAGTGGTTGCACACGTCGATGGTAGACACCTTACACCCTAGTGCTTGTATATACGCTTTTAGAACACTAATTTACACAACACATTCACTAACGCTTCGTAGTACTTCTTCTTTTAAGAGTCCGTACGGTTCAACAGTTTTCGAATTACCAAGATGTATACCTGAAATGTTAATGGTATTTTCGGGAAAAGAAACCACACGGTGTTTAATGCATCGATTCATGTTAGGGAAACATTTGGCCGTAAAACACAACCGAACCAACTTTGATAACCGTATTACTCGAAATTGTATACTTCCAACCATTCCAACATCAAAATTTCTTCCCATCACATCCCGTACGGACTCTCCTAACCGTCTTCTGATTTCTCAGCCGGCGAAAACGCTTCTTTCGAATGCGCGCTCCGTTCCTCTGAGGCTGTTAAGATCACATGGTTGAAGGACAACAAGCCTTTCCCGGATCGCATGATGGACCGCTGCAGGATCGTCGATGCCGACGGGACGCACAGGCTGGAACTGCAGCACTGTAGGGAAGACGACAGCGGCCTGTATTCCGCGAGGGCGGAGAACGCTAAAGGCAATGCGCACTGCACCGCGCAGTTGGTCGTTCATGAGCGTAAGTTTTCTAGTTTCTTTTTGTGTGGTTTGGGCGAATTGATTAGGATTTTTGAGTGAATGTGGGTGGAAATTCAGGAGTTTAACTGACATTTTGGGATTTGATATGTCGAATTTGTGTCTGTTAAAAATTCTTGTGAATTTGTCCACCGTTGGATGAGAATGATGACCGTCATTTGACACACATTACACTGATATGATGAACACACACACACACACACACACACACGATTCACTATTTCATGCACGACACGCACTTCCACATTCATTATGTACATACAGCACACTACATCCACATAAGCATTTGAAAACATGTCTGTAATATTTTATACTAAACAAGTTTTGGGCTTTCATCAATTTGCTCAAACCACAAAATTACTATAGTGTTATAGATCTAAGAATAATTATTTCAGGATATTTCTTTCGTATCTTGCATGCTTGCACTATCATTATTAAGACATTGTAAGCGGATAACAAGTAGACTGTTGACTATTATAATTTTCCTGTATTTGACACTCAAATCACGGAGTATTTTGAGTATTTAGATGTTGTACCTATGCATGATTGTCACGGCACCTATAAAAACTATGTTTACTAGTTTAAATATCACTGTTGTCACGTTTACTAAATTACAAGAAACTGTAATTATCTATTAAGAAAATACTTTTACAGGCGTATCTTACCTTATGCTACCGTTCAACGAAGACACTCTTTAGATCTTTTTCAGATTTTTAAAAGTTGTTGTTACCCATAATTGTTCTTTCAGTGTTGGAATAATGCTATTAGAACCTCATTATTTCGATATGTTTTGAATTATCATCCGACGCAGTTTATAAATAATCTTCTATTCAACTATCCGCCTTCAATACATTTTATATCCACTGTTTAGATCAAAAAAGTTATAACAGACATAAAAAAAACAAATACGATCATATGACGTGACTTTATGATGGTACTATGTATTAGGTATTGATATTATAAGTAGTTCTGCCTAAATTATGTAAAAACAAGTCGCAAATAATAATTATGACATTGCTAATAAAAACAATTTCAACGCATTCCGCAGTGACGGCGGAGGAGCGCAGAGAGCGCAATGCGTTAAACGCACCTTACTTCCTGGTCGCCCTGAAGGACACAGAGATCATGGAGAACACCTACCTGCGGTTCATGGTCAAGGTCAAGGGCGACCCCAACCCGGAGGTCAAGTTGTAAGTTTCAAAATAGGTTTGAAAGGGCGTATGATTGACTTGAAATAACTGATACCATCGATAGGTATAGGAAAGTTTCCAATAGAGAGATCTCTCTCCAGGCAAATGTTATGCCTGCGGACCGAAGTCCATAGAGAAAGTTGGAAGTTGTATTTGTGCACTCGATCTTCGAAACTTCGTTAGCACGATGTAGAACACTTTGACAGTTGACGACGTTTGTGGAAGAAGTTCTACTACTTGACGATAGTTGGCGCTAGGGTCGCTACAGTAGCAATTCAGGATTGTCTAATGAGATGTTATGTCAACTTATGTCGTTTGTCTTATGGCATCTTCTGTTACACTTGTATTTTGCAACATTTTCTTTATAGGTAGGTATTAAATATTTCTGCAATTGCGAATCTGGGGGCACGGCCGTGCCCCCACCAAGTCGAGCAAAAAAGCGTCACGGCCGTACCGTCCTTTTCTCGAAGCAATTCAGACCATTTTCGACCCCCTGTAACTTCGTTGTGGATAAAACTAGAAGACTGAAATTTTCAGTATAGCTTTATCACTCAAGGCTTAAACTCTGGTAACTCTCAAGCGTCAGACTTACCTCCATATTCCAGCTATCGCGACGGCCAGGAGATCGTGACGTCGTCGGACACAGAGCGCGTGTCCATCATCAGGACGCGCGCCGACAAGGGCTGCTACGAGCTGGTGATCGCGGACGTGGTGCCGACAGACGCCGGCGTGTACTCCTGCAGGGCGCTCAACATCTACGGGGATGTCACCACTGAGGCTAAAGTGTCTGTTGTTGGTGAGTGGTATTAATAAAAATTTTACTTCAAACAACAAAACTACCGTGAGACATACTCATTGTGACATGTAATGTAACGAATATAGTTCACGTTTTTATATCAAGACATGTTTCGGGCCAATTAGTGACCCACTATCGTGACTGAGTAGGAACGTGTCATCAAACACATCTTACGTCCATTCGATACTGCAGAAGACATGGGCAATGACTAGATCGCTAGCCGTCGGGTGTAATCTTAGTCAATAATTATTTTTCATATTAATCAAACTAGGTAAAAAAAAAATTGCATAATGCAATTTTCATCGTCCATCCAAACATAACCTACTTATAATTAACGCAAGACCTAGTTTTTTTACGATATTTGGACGGCTTCCAGCGGATTTATGAGTCTAGTCTAAAAATAAACGAAGGTCTCCATTTAGACAATTGTTGATGTTCGTCAACTAAAATTAGAGGTTGTCTGATGATTTGTTCTCTGTCCTAATGCCAGTTTATCAATTTATGTATACCTACTGATCAACGGACGATAAGTACTTTTTTGCGGCATTTGGTTTTCTTTCGCTTTACACAAGATTTTGTTTAACTTGTACAGACATGAATGTATTCCCAAATGGGGTAAGCAGAGCACCCGAAAGGCAACATAGACCAAACCATGACTTTTCACGCTCTGTGTCCACGTTTAGTTAGCCTAAAAAAACAAAACTTATTTTTCTTAGTCGCCTCTTACAGAATCCACGAAAGAAATAGAGCGGAATGGAAACTTAACCTGTCCTTTTTAATTGTGTGGGTACTTTGCGAACCTCTAAGTTATTCAAAACCCTTCTTTTTATAGATGACAAGAACATATTCTTCGAGCTCGCCCCCGGCGGCGAAGGGCTGCTGGCCAAGGGCGAGAAGCCCACTTTCTCGTGGAAGCGCGATGGTGAAGACTTCGACCCTGAAGAGAGGTTCAAGGTGAATAATACCATCACCGTCTATCTACAGGGTGTCCCAAAGTTATGGGACATGAAGGGGAAGTACCTTAAATAACGTAGATAGTGTATTTAGCTCAAAGAAGACTTTACCTTATTTTTAAAAGTTAGTTATTCTGCATTCATAGATTTTTAAAAAATTACTTGCTTCGTCTGGGAATCGAACCGACTAAAATGTCAAAAAAAAAATCATCCTGTTTTTATGATGCCAATCGAAAGAATAGCTAAAAAATGATAACTCTGCTTAAGTAACATAGTATTTTAAAAGAAAGGAACAACGTGAAATTAATCAGTTTAATCATATTAAAAACATACATGAAACTATCGTAGTCAATTAAGTGGGTATTTTTGTGTAAATTAAATTAATTAAATGCTCAAAATATGATCCCTCTGGTCTGATGCAAATCGCTAATCTTGTAATAATTCCGCTGCCTGTTGATTTTCTAACAATTTTATGGTGAACACTCGATTTAATATGGCACAATTCTGTTTGTAACTCGCCCACGTTTTTGTATCGCTTTTTGTATACTTAGCATATCTTTTACGTATCCCCAAAAGTCAAAATCTAGTGGTGTAAGGTCCGAGGGTCAACAGGCAGCAGACTTATTAAAAGATTGGCGATTTGTGTAAGATAAGAGGGATCACATTTTGAGCATTTAATTAATTAAATTTACACAAAAATACCCACTTAATTGACTACGACAGTTTCATGTATGTTTTTAATTTGATTAAACTGATTAATTTCACGTTGTTCCTTTCTTTTAAAATACTACGTTACTTAAGCAGAGTTATTATTTTTTAGCTATTCTTTCGATTGGCATCATAAAAACAGGATGATATTTTTTTTGACATTTTAGTCGGTTCGATTCCCAGACGAAGCAAGTAATTTTTAGAAAATCTATGAATGCAGAATAACTAACTTTTAAAAATAAGATAAAGTCTTCTTTGAGTAAAATACACCATCTACGATATTTAAGGTACTTCCCCTTCATGTCCCATAACTTTGGGACACCCTGTATAGTGTAGTCATATCTTAATGAAGTAAAGTTTATAGAAACTGTTCTCGTCTTTGGACTGGAGCTCCCACCACTTTCTCCCTCTGAACAACAATCAAATAAAGGAAAATGCTCCAAAACATAGCTCTATCTATAATTAAATCCCTATGAAATATAATATGGTAATGAATCCACAAATCCATGCTTCTTCTGCAGGTGCTGCTTGGTGACGACGAGGACTCCCTGGCGCTGGTCTTCCAGCACGTGAAGCCGGAAGACGCCGGCTTGTACACCTGCGTGGCCAAGACTTCCACCGGCAACATCTCCTGCTCCGCTGAGCTCACTGTCCAGGGTTAGTTCTGATCGTCTTCTGTGTCACCCTTTTGAGATTCACTGAGGCAGTAGAGAAGTTTGTGATAGTTTCTTAATCAATGTATCGAAGAATCCCTTCTTAAACAGATCCTATTTAAATGTGGATATCTTTGAAATTTTCATAACTATAGGGGTGTGCCTCTCCATGCAACCCCTTTCCCTGGCAGTCGCCTTTTAACTTTCCCGAGAGCGAATGGCAAAAGACGATAGCTATCACTGACTCGACGATATCGACCAATAAGAAGAAAATTGTTAGTTAACTGCCCATAGAAAGTGGTGTTAATGTAACACTATTCATTATTGGGCATCGCTATCTACCATTCTACACAAACTTCTGCTCATAATCTTAAATACGACAGCAATCTTCCAACAACTTCCAACTTCCCTTTAAAACGAGACTGTTTATTCATGACGATTTCTACGGTGACCATTTTTTTACTGCTTATGTAGTAGGAAATCATTGACATGCTGAGCACATTTACATTATGTTAAAGTCCTTTGACATAATGGTAACTCTCCTCTAGGTGCCGTGACAGTCCTCCACCGCGAGCCTGAGAAGCCCCAGTTGGTGATCGAGCACCGCGAGGCTGTGGTCTCGTGCGGAGCTTCCGCCATGCTCGAGCTGACCTGCAAGGGCTTCCCCAAGCCTGAGATCGTGTTCAAGCACGATGGGAAGATCATTGAGGCTGACACTAGACATAAGTAAGTTTGAAATCGAAGTTCTATTTTTATTTTCACGAGTTTACATCTTGTAAAGTATGCAATTTGACTAGAATGAAAGTAAAATGCGATGCGTTAGTGCTTATTTGTTTCAGCATCTCTTCAATGTTTTTTACAATGACTCCGAAGTTCGTGGTTTTGTATTTTCCAGAGAAAATACGTGGCATTGTGATTGGCACATGAATATGGCACTAGTTAGCGATGCACTCTAGAAGACCTCTTCACGAACGTTGAATCAATTAGTTGCAACAAACATTAAAAGTGCGATCACGCCGCAGCTCAAAAATGTGGTAATACGGTTTGGAATAACCCATCTTTATTACCATCATTGGGAGAACTTGGACTACAGTTTTTAACCAGGCCCAATGCAGATAATATGACATAGTGGGTAACATTCTCTCTCGTCACTTTGATTCCGTACTGTCTCCGTCTTTGAAGCAGCGGCGTAGTCCAGCATGTATTGTCAAAGAATACACCGATATCCTTATTTTCAATAGGTTCTTGTACGAAGACGATGAGACTATGTCTCTGGTAATCAAGAACGCGACCAGCGCCGACGCTGGCACCTACCATGTGACCGCCACCAACGAGCTGGGAGAAGACTCCACCACCATTCAGCTCATCGTCAAGGCGGCTCCCAAGATCAAGAAGAAGGTGGAAAACCAGACGTGCATGGTGAGTTGGGGTTTCTGGAGTATCAGAGTAATTGAAAATAATAATTCTGTGTTTGTATTCCTGTCCTTACCATATTATATTCTGACGACTTTGTGCACGATCCTCCCTGGGAATGAGAAGCGAAGGGAAGCGCAGGGGCAGTAGGGAATAAAGTCGCGATGTTTTATGATGTGCTACCTCGTCCATACCACTCCTATCATGCCTAAAGAAGATCGCGAACGAGGTTGCTGGACAATAGTAGGTACAAATTCGTGAGGCCTTTGTTTTACGATTCCTCATAGACCTCTTTGTTTTCGCTGCCTGTAAATGGAAACAAATCACTTTAAGCCAGTCGCGTGAGTAATCTTATTGTCTCTTTTTAAAGGTGTCTTCGACTCACACCGTAACCATAGAGGTGGAGGGCACACCAGCGCCCGAAGTGTCGTTCTACAAAGATGGAACTGAGATCAAGAGTTCAGATCGCGTGCAAATCGTGAAGGAATCAGACGAAGTGTACAAGATCACCATCAAGGATGCGAAACTGACTGACACCGGATCTTACTCTATTGTTGCTAAGTAAGTATTTTTTATTAGGTATCGCTGTCGTTTGATCATTGTAATGGTAATTGTGCAAAGTTAATAGCGATCTAAAGTAACAGACAGGTGCAACCGTTTCTTCAGACTCGTGCCAAAGTCTTTACAAATAATGGAAAATTTTAATTAAAACAAGCAATTTTTATGACAGTATGCTATGTTTCTGTTTATTTTTTCTCTTACTTTATCGATTGGATACTACATATTCGGTATTTTTGGAAACAGTGCTGAAGAAACAACATTGAAGACAAACTTGTCGTCCGCCTGCACCTTATTTTTGTCATAGATTTGTCTCTCGTCTGTGCCTTACTATTTATAAAACCTTGTCTATATTTAAGTTGTTTTCTGCAGCATTTCAATTAGTATAATCATAACATTTCGTCATAAGAGGTTAGTTCCCGATGATTTTACATTTGGAACCGATATTTTCTCACCACTGTCTATTTCTTCATGATTTTGCAGCTATAGGACATACGAAACCCTGTCTTTCATAGATTTTTCCATAGAATATCTCTTTCCCGAAGACCTTTGACATCTTCGCTTCGTACTTATCTGACTACTTTCCACCTTCCAGGAACGAGGTGAACCAATGCAGCGACTTCTGGCAGTGGCACGTGACGTCCCCGCCCAAGCTGACCAAGAAGCTTGGAGACGCGAAGGTCTGCGATGAGAAGCAGACGGTCACCTTCCAGATAGAAGCTGAAGCTGAACCAGCGCCCACTGTGAAATGGTATGTCAGTAAAAATCTAATTAATAAAAGACAAAAACCGTTATATCAGAAGGAAACGTCATCAGTTTCGTACTCAACTGATTTTGTCTGTTTTTGTCTCTTATAAAATTAGACTTTTATTTTAATGTATGTGATACAGACGACAAGTTACCAATTAAGGGTTGCATAATAATGAAGAAACAAGGAAAAGTATACGCTTGACTTAAGTATAAAACTACCCAACTGCCCAGGTTCAAGAACAAGACTGAGCTGCAAGAGTCGACGACCGTGAAGATGTCGTCTTCCGCCGCTGCCCACAGCCTGGTCATCAGCTCTGCGGCCCGGGCTGACGCCGGCGAGTACTCTTGCGAGGTAAACCCTTAACAAACCCTCGTGTAGACATAAACATGACGCCTATATTCTCAAGAAGGTTGTCAGAGCATACGAAGCGAATAGAAAACCTTTGGAACTCTCTTTTGTTTCGGTTATTCCCAGCAGAACCCACTTACAACAAGATTTGAGAACTTCTCGATCTTTAATAACTATATTACTTAGCTATTGGTTTCCAATTCTTTCTGATCTTGGTCAAATATTTCGTATGTGCTCATTTATACGCCGATAAACAGTCATCTAATTTAATGATTGTAATTAGTTATTTCATAAGTTTTGTTGGTCGAGAGTTGGCCATTTAACTCATTGGACAACTGGGCAATTGGTTCTATAGTACCATCGAAGCAATTACTCCTTACCTACCATGAAACCTAAAAGAGACCATCATAGCAACATTGCATTGGTCGATAAAGGAAATCCTTCTTACTTTTACTATGACAGCGTTCTGCTATGGATCAGAAGTCAATTGTTTCTACTGTATATCCGACTGTTTGAATTTGCTACTGTAAACTAATCCCCCTGACTTTCTCAGGTCCGAAACGTCCACGGCACAGCGTCAGACTCGTGCGCGTTGCACGTACGCGGCGCGCCGCTCTTCACGCAGAAGCTTAAGGACACCGTGGCCAGCGAGGGAGACTCCAACGTCGAGCTGACCGTCGCTGTGGAAGCGTACCCTGAGCCTCAGGTCAAGTGGTGAGTCTCACACCAGCAGTTGAGCTGATAACCAGACGCTACTTTATTGAAATTCGTGTTAATAAACTTAACAATAACTTTTCTCTCTAGCGACCTTTTAAATCTATTGTTAGCATTTCGTATACGATTAACCATTTCAAATACGCTTGGATGACGTGTAAAAAACCGCGGCAGTCGGGCGCAATCGGCAAGCAGCAGTTGTCACAGCCAGACTAGGTGACGGTGGTCAGCGGACAAACTAGTGAAAAGACAACTTTCATTGACCGACGCAGTTTGGAACAAGTGCGGACACTTCATAAAAAAAAGTATTTTTTTATATTCGTAGCATCCAGTGTCTTCCTCATCCGTCGCTCTTAACCTTTGAGTAACCGTTGCAAGAATCATAGCTACCAATGCACTTTAATCCACCAGGTACCTTGGGGACGTTGAGATCACCGAGAAGAAGTCAGTCTACACGCGCGTGGATAACGGCAGCACTCATAAACTGATCCTCAAAGAAGTAACATCTGATCTCTCTGGCCAGTACACCTGCAAGGTCTCCAATGAGCTTGGAGCTGACTCCTGCTCTGCCACCTTCACTGTTAACAGTAAGTGTTTTATGAGGTTTTTTAACAGTTCTCTGCTCAGTTTTTTCTAAGAAGACGGGTCTGTTGTAAGTTGGACCACAAATAGGTGACGATAAACGTCTAATTGTTTACTCATTAGAGATTCTTGTAAGTAATGAGTTGAGATTAATTTAAGAGCTAGGAGCTGCATTGGATTTATGGTCTAGTGAGCTGCTCTTAGCTTTATGATCGAACAATCATGGTTTCAAATCTCGACTCACACCTTGTAGTTTTTTTAGTATTTATTTGCGAAATGCAATAAAGGTCTGGTTACAATTTTATGAGCTCGACAGATATGCTAGAGTAGTTACTCAACAATTATGTCCCTTGAACAATGGTGAGATCTATTTTAAAAGTGTGAGCGTGTTATCTTGTCTTGTAACTGTTGTCCTTCGGAATATACTTCGACCCAATGGGATTTTTCGTGAATCCATCTTCTCCCCAGTTTTCAAACATTATTATCAATTTCTCCAATTTGTACCGCAAAGTGTCCTTGTTTGGGAAAAAGTATACTACCATAAAATCTTCAATCTTCGTTTGATTCCAGGGAAGCCCCGTATCACCAAGAGCTTGGTGGACATGACCGTAGACCAGGGCCAGACCCTGAAGCTGGAGGTGGAGGTCGAAGGCTGCCCCGAGCCCAAGGTCAAGTGGTTCAAGGACGGCAAGGAAGTAACCCTAGACGCGAGGGTCAGGATTGAACGCGATACCCAGAGGTAAGTCGTCGTTGTGGTTGAAAGCAAAGATGATAAGATTGAAGAATCTGATAATGTTAAACTACTGGAGAATATACAATTACAATAGGTTTTTCATCAGTATTTCCAACTTATTTAACAGTAAATCTAAAATGAATCGGACAAAATTGGAAGCATGTTAAAATTTGCTATTTCTTCTGCTTTAAGTGAAAATCTTTCCTTCAGACTGGAGAACTATAATTTAACCGTAACACTGGTCAAAGAAGAAGATGGCGGCGAATACGAAGTGAGGGCTGAGAACGAAATGGGCAGCGTATCGTCCAAGAGCACTGTCACAATACACAGTGAGTATGCTACGCAAAGACGTGAAAATTTTCTGGTAAAGGCACTCAAAATTAATACAGATGATAAGTTCGTTGGGATAGATTTTTGGGATGAAACTTTAAATGTTATAATGGTTATTGACAGACTATTTACAGAATTTGGTAAATTTGACGATCGAATTGTTGAAGTTGATAGGTAATAAATATTTAAAACTGACAATTGGTAAAAGAAAATTGACAGATAACATGAAGAAAATTAATGTGATAGTAGGATCAACATTATACTGATACCCACACAATTTGCTTCGAGTGACGCACAACGACACTGGTAATGTATGCAACAGCCTGACAGCTCAGTAGGTACAGTAGTTTGATTAACAGTATGACCTGGAGTTAAGTCAAAGCACTGCACGAGATAGTTTGTGGTGTAGATGCCATGGGATTGGTAGACATCGAAGCATCCACGTGACAGGATTGCTGATGCACCGTTATAATAGTTCAATACAATCCAAATAAAACGGTACTTTCAACTGTTTATAAATGTACAACTGTTTCTATGTTTATTGTTTGAAAAAGTGAACGTACCGTTTTGTCCTCCATTCTATCCTCACCTACCATAAACACTTGTGACGTCCTTAATACATGTACCCATTTAATAAACCCCATGTTTTATCGTTACCATTTTATTCATGTCCAATAGCAAGGGAAATACATACGAGACTCCAAAAGGAAATTGTCGAAAGTGATTTAGACGAAACGAAAAAACCTGTCTTGGAAGAAGATGAAGTTCCAAAATTAACGGCAGAGAAAGGTAAAACGAAAGCTGAGAGTGCTGAAGAGAAGTCGTTTTGGGATGAAGACGAAGATGGTAAAGCTAAAAAACCAGACACACAGGACGTCGAGCAGCCAGCGAAGGCTAAAAGAGCAGTAACCGAACCAGAGGTTGCTGAAGAAAAATCTTTCTGGGATGAAAACCATAATGAACAAAGCAAGCAGCCTATTATCGTAGAAGTGGAAACTGAAAGCCAAGCTGGTAAGAAAGCAGCCACCAAACCCGACATCGTCGAAGAAATCCCTGTCGAAGAAGAGTTTATAACCCCCAAAAAATCCAGAAAAGAGTCTCTTCAAGAACCAATGAGTGCTGAAACTGAAGGTATATTCAAGAGCTTAGCTTATCTCTTCAAACAGCTTCAATCACGTTCGCACTACATAGACAACAAAAAGGCGCTGAAATACTCGTTTTTGGATATACTTAGGTCTCTTTTTGTTGGATATGAAAATGTTGCATGCCTTTAACCTGTGTCCTAACAGCCAAGTGTGATTCTTGTTTAGGACGCGTATTCGAAACAGTAACTACCTTCAAGAGCGGCGACGACGGGAGTATAATTATGTCTAAAGTCAGTAGCACAAAGTCCCACGGCGCGATCATCACAGGTCAGTATACAGCTTCCTACCTTTCTCTTCCTAGTTCTCACTTCATGATCCATTTGTTTATTCAAAATCAACTCAAATTTTGCCAGATGTCCATAATAATTCTTGATATCTTACCTATGATTATATCAAAGGTGATTGTGGGGTTAATTACCAAGGACATCAGGTAAAACTATTGAGCGTTACACAATATGTAAAGTTGCCTAGTAGAACATAAAAAATAGTAAAAATACAAACCCCATTTATCACTGCATGGCTTGACACGAAGTATTATTAGAGCAATCAACGTAATAATATTTTAACTGCTAGGTCCGGCTGAAACTCGAACGTTACACAAAATGACATCCACTGCAGTATTTTACGACGACGACGATTACAGCAGAAAAATAATACCACCTAACAAACCGCACAAAACCTCTCTTGAAGTAGAAGAAATCGCTAGCCATAGTTATTTCTTATCTGACATTGGTCAATTTACTATACCTGACCACGTACGTAGAGGCATTTACGGTATTATTGAGGAACCAGAATCTGAAGCTGATAACAGTTCTATTAGAGGTAGAGCTCAAGCGAATCGCACCATGTCAATCATCTCCGTATCGGAAGATGAAACTAGTTGGCAGAACGAGCCTCTATCAAGAGAAATTTCTATAGAAGATCTTTCGAAATCTATATTCGACATTGATGAAACTAGAAAAGTTTTTAGCAAAGATTCTTACGTACGTCAATCGTCTTTCCAAGAGGATTATTATACAGAAGATGGAGAAGAGTCCGTAATCGTCACAGAGACATCTCAAAAAGTATACGAAAACGATATCACTGAGAAGCTTATCAATATATCTAAAGAATTCGATGATGAATGCAGAACGCTTGAGCATAAAATAGACGAAGTTAAGAGTAAGTTGATGGAAGAGTTAGTTCTTGGGCCCTTGAAGAACTTGAACAATCTAACGAAAAACGTGTCGGAAACTAGTTTCGAAAGAAAGAAAAAACATGCCTCGAAGTTGTACAGCGTCGAAGAAGAAGACGATGAATTAGAAGCATTGCTTAAGCGTAGTCAAAGACAAAGGAGCATACTAGACGATATTCTTAACCAAGAAGACGAAAAAGGTAAAAATGAGGAGATCAAACTTGCAATGAAATAAAACGCTACGCAATGTCAGGGCCCGTAACAAATATCGATGCTTTTAAAACACTAGCTAAAGTAGACGTTGCTTTATTTTTGATCTGCCATTTTCTTACCATGATTTTAAATATCTGATTTTTGTTAAAATTCAGTCTGCCTTGACTTAAGCTGGAACCAGAGCGGAAATATTTAAGCAAATATGCGCTGTTAATTTTGCTGTCACGTACACTCTCTGGGGTATTTACCTAGTTTCTTTGATTTCTTTTTTGTACTTATACAAAAAAGGACTTGTCGAAATGTTTCTAATAAAAAAAAGGTTCCCAAAGTGGCATCCTCAAGTTGAAGGAAATGGCAGATCTTTATCACGTATCGTCCAACATTACAGTGTACTGTACTAATGCATTGTCGTATGTCTGTTTTAGAACGCATGCGTAATAACATTCCCTTCTGGCATACTAATAATTGGGGCTCGCTGCGCCGGCGGTACTAGGATGATCCCTAGGGACCGAAATACGGAACCCTGACCTCATCATCAAGGTAAATTATTACTATATGTCGCATGGTTTTCGGTTTTCAATTTGACGCTTCTTAAAAAGGTATCTTCGATTTCAAAAGGTACGTAATACACACAACTCTGCACTCTATACTGTACACATAATGGTAAGTCTACTCGTTGGTACTATAGTTTGGCGAATTGTGTGCCACCGTTCGTGGGAATGAGACGCGGTGGCAGGGCGAGGTACTACAGACGTCAGCGGGGACTGCAGGGGCGGCGGGGAGTAACATCGCATGTCGTTTGACGATCTACCTTACCCCTGCCACCGCCTCTCATGCCTAGTATGGGTCGCACACAAGGTTGTCAGACTTTAGTAAGATATTTATTGTAAGTTGCTTTAGATTGAGGGTGTTGATCGGCTACATTGGAGTCGTTCAATTTCCAACCGTGCAATGTATTGCAACTTACAATAATTGTACGTTTATCTTATAGCGTACCTACTCTCGGTATGTTTAACTGCTGTACATAAGCAATCGATGGGTTACTGTGAATAATACATTTCCGTTTCTAGGAGCTTTATTAGCTTTGGATCTATGCGGCGATATCTGTTCGAACTTCAGTTTAGGCATTTTGTAAATAATTTTATGTGTTTTTATTTCAGGTTTCATTTTTGTCTACGTAAATTTTATTCCTAATTGTCCTTTTCATTTGACGTACTTTTGTTTCTTTTATTATTTCGATAAATTCAGTAATGTTTCTTAATTTCTCATGATAAGTACTTTTGTTTACTTTGTAGCCATTTAGTCATTTACTTTTTAAATTCCCTTTTGACGATCATTTTGTTATTTTCTCGATTTTGATACAAATTAATTTTGCAATCAATTGTTTGCAGTCGTTGTAATTTTTTACTATTATTTAGCTTCAAAGTGCATTTCTGCCACATCTTTCTCTAATACCCCGTTTTTTCCTTGCAGCGCCCCCTACCGTAAAAGATAGCAACATGAAAGACTCCAACGTGTATGAGTCTCTTCCCCTCGTCTACACCGTGACCGCCATTGGCGTTCCTAAACCTACAGGTAAGATTTACTTCTGTTAGATTAATCTTTGGTCAAAATCCAGCTTTATGTTCTAGTCAATGAAGTAGGTCTGAATATCTGAGAGGCCTTAATTAAACCGAAACTTACCGATGACGTTAACTCATGTCTGCTAGTTACTTAACTCAATAGTCTACTTTTCAGCTCAGAGGCCACGGAGAGCAACATGCTAAGTTCTAAGGTGCTCTTCTGGATTATTTACAATTTGATTAGCTATGTCCACACCAGTGCGCTTTCGCGTTCACCTTGCTTTGACGCATGCCCGTGCAACCACCAACCACAGCGCATGCCGCCAGCGCGTCTTCATTGAGGACGGATCTAGTTTCAGCGCATGCGCTGTGGTTGCACGGGCATGCGTCGGAGGAAGCCGCAAGGTGAACGTGAAAACGCATTGGTGTGGACATAGCTATTGACACCATCAAACAATCGACAAATGTAAATTCAAAGTATTCAAGACAATTACACGAACGAAGATAAAGTTGTGTACATGATTAGGCGTTAAATACTAATAGAACGTTCATAAATGAGAAGCATGACAGAATAGAAGTGAAATTGTCTCATGCAGGGAATAGGGTGTGCGCATTTTAGACCTCTGATGACGACCCAATCTTCTTTTACTTTGCGTCCGCAGTGCGTTGGCTCCACGAAGGTAAGGAAGTGAAGCCGTGCGGCAGAGTCCATATCAGCAACGTGGGCGATCTCTACAAGCTGGAGATCGACAGCCTCCAGCTCTCTGACGCCGGCAAATGGCAGTGTGAAATCAGCAACGATGTCGGCAAGAAGGTCCTGAAGGCCGAGCTGTCTGTTGCTTGTGAGTATTCACTTTCATCTTATTTTTAATTTTCCCGATCAATCCAGTTTACTTCCTGTAGGATTAGCACAGTAATTCGCGCTAGTTGTCTCGCACGCGGGATAGACTACCTCTCATTTTAAGAAGACTCTAGTTAGAAAGTGACAAGGTATAAGCCGGCTGGTACAAGACAACGTTCAACTGCCTACTTTTCTTTATTTGATCAAAATTCTGACTTCGACCTCTTCTTCTTTCTTTGTACAATTTTAGCTCAGTCTGAGCATGATTGGTAGGTAAAGTTCGACCATTTAACTTAGAGATTAGCCATGTTGTGCAGTTATCTTTTGCTCTTATTTCAAAATGCTCGGAGTGAGGATTTTTCGAAGTTTGTTAAAAGAAAATAGTCTATGCTATCATTTCGGTGTTGCATTGCAACACTAAGACTTTTCTGATTTCCCACCTTTTTTCACTCTCATAAATCTTTGCCAGACTTTACTCATAGCTATAACTCTTGACTCCCCCAGCCGTCAGCGAGTTCCGCAAGCCGATCTTCACGTCGCCCCTGGAAGCCCAGCGGGTCATGCAGCGCGAGCCGGTGCTCATGAAGGCGGTCTGCACGGCCGACCCTCAGCCCCACGTGTCCTGGCTGCTGAACGGAAAGGAGCTGACTCCCGACGCCACCATCAAGACCACGGCCGACTCCAAGGAGATCGAGCATGGCTTGAAGGAGTGCACTTTCACACTGGCTATACCCACTGGTAAGTGAAGTAGTAAGTGGATATGTGTTTTTTGAAAAAGATGGTACCTTGGAATAATCCAAAATAGGGATTATTGGATACTTAAGCCATGATTATCTTGTCCTACCTTCGATTCTGCAATAATTTTCGAAGATAGATGTAGAGAATATTTTGCAGAATTGCGAATAGGAAGAAACAATAATTGCAAAAGTGTAAAATAATCCAAAAATGGGGTCTATCTATGCCGTTAAGTAAATCAATTAGGTAGGTACTTGTGGTCTTTGAGGAAGACTCCAATAGACAGATATCCTCCAGGCAGACGTTATCAACCTACTGCCTTTCAACCTTCTAACAATGCTACCACTGCGTTTTCACTCCTCAGGTCGCCACGCCGACACCGGTATCTACACGATCCGCGCCAAAAACCAATATGGCGTTGGCGAGAGCTCTGCTCGCCTTGACATTCTGTTGCGGCCTGAAATCGAGGGCTTGCATGACGTCACGACCACACCCTTCGAGGAGACTACCTTCGTCGCTTGTATCCATGCTAACCCCATCGCTGAAGTGTCATGGTAAAATCTATTTGAGTTTAGTTTTATGGATGCCATGCCCAACAAGATAGACGCGACTGTAAATCTAGCTGTGCGTCCATCTGTCTCACTTTTAGTTTCATCTGTAGCCCTAAAAGCAGTAATATGAACATGCAGACATACATCAAATCACTTTTCTCGCGTAGGAATAGAAAAAGCACACGAAATTCAACCGTGGTTTTTATTACAATAAATATTGATAAAAATGTTGAAGTGTAAGAAGACGACTCTACAGAAATGTCTCGTATACGAAACGCATTATAATTTATAATACTACCCTTTATTCCCGATTTTGAACGTTAATTTTTTTTTCTGTCTTTCACGCTTGGTTACAGCGAGACAGCCAAGTCGAGCTTTGCATCCCATTCCTAACCTCAATCGTTATTTTTTTTCCACAGGAGCAAAGACGGTGTTGTCATTCAACCATCAACCAACATCGATATTGTTGAGGATCGTTCTTCCGAGAACTTCCAACTGATCATCAAAAAGGTAAAACTCAACCCCGATAAATCCAGATAGACTACATACATACATACATATTCTCACGCCTGTTTTCCCATGAGGGGTAGGCAGAGCACATGAATTCAAAAAATCCAGTGCCACGTTTAGCTAATTCAGGGTAACCAGATGGTTAAACGTGATATTGCAGTGACAGGTTGCTAGCCTATCGCCCACAATACACTAGATAATAGATAGATAGACTACTCTCTTATAACATATCGTCAATCAAATGCTCTTCGACATCTTACCCGGCTAAGCCTAACATAAAGCAGCAGGTAAAAACCAAGAAAGCCAGTGAAACTCCTCTCACAAGGGTCATTCCTTCTTTGCTAGTTTGCATAATACGGGTGATCATGATGACTTACGGTCTGGCGACGCGCTTTTGGGATTTACCTTCCTATTAGTTTACTTAAAAAACTTTCGATGTAAATTATAAAATCACCCTTTTTGTGTAGGTGGGCGTGGCTGACGGTGGTGTCTACACACTCACAGCCAAGAACGAGATTGGAGAGACAGCGGCGCAAGCCAAACTGACTGTCCACAGTAAGTCCTCAGTTCGATTAAAATATATTACTACCATAGTAACTAACATCTTCTGAGTGTCACTTAACGTCACGTCTGAAATTAACATTGGTGCCACAAGATCAGGAATTTGGAAATCGAAATATAACGAAAAACTAAAATTTTAAGATTTTTCCAACAATTATTGGGTAACGCAAGGTTTTGCACATGCTTAACCAAATCATTATCTGTGTCACATTAAACAGAATTCTTCTCATTTCATATCCAGTGTTCAAAACAAAAACATCGTCGACATAAAATCCACATTTAACGTCAAACCCTCCACAGCTGGCGAGCCGATCTTCACCAAGCCTCTCCAGAAGCAGACCGTCAAGGACTACGACGACTGCTCCCTCAAGGTCCGCTGCGACGGCGTGCCCAAGCCCGAGGTGCACTGGTTCAGGGAGGGCAAGGAGATCAGCAATGATGAGAGGCACACCGTCACCACCGAGGTCGGAGGACAGGTGGACAGCGAACTGACTATCAAGCACTTCAACTCGAGTGACTCTGGAAAGGTAAGTCAAAGAGAAGATGATTGAGTGTCTCCCATTTTCAAGTGAGACAACCAGATTCAAATGTCTAAAATAATTAAAGCAGTGTATAGTAGTTACTCTTAAACGATTTAGGAGCTGATTGGCTGGTAGACTAACAGCACGTCCCAATATTTAATCTGTCGTCAATTTAGCGTACTACATACATACATATTCTCACGCCTGTATTCCCAAGAGGGGTAGGCAGAGCACATGAATTCAAAAATCCAGTGCCACGTTTAGCAATTTTAGGGTGACCAGATGGTTAAATGTGATATTGCAGTGACAGGTTGCTAGCCCATCGCCCACAATACACTAACCCTTTCCCAGAGTCGACTCTTACGACACCCAAGGGAAGAAAGGGGGAGGTGCTATTCTAACCCGGCACCACACGGGGCGGGGCGGGGGGGTTAGCGTACTAGAGATAGGAAAATGACACGACGCCAATAAAATGTCTGTCAATCAAATATCAACTATAGACTTCTGGAAAAAGCGGTGCGCGAACTTGCCTCCACTACTCAAAACCTTGCCAACTTAGAAGTTGGGGACTGTGTAGCTCAACTGTCGATAGTATGAAAATTGGGATCATCATTCCTACTCTCATCATTGTAAACCCTAATACTTGTCCCCCAGTACAAAGTCCGCGCCGTCAACCTGGCTGGCGAGGCCTTCTGCGACGCCGACGTTCTCCTGGCTCAAACGGCACCCGGGTTCGCACACAAACTGGACCGCCAGCGGGACGTGGACGAGGGAGAGCCTCTGGAACTGAAGGCCAAGCTCGACGGGAGCCCTATACCCACCGCCAAATGGTATGTACATAGGTTAATGGATTGGGCAGATGTCAATGTGCTAATAATTGTAGTAAATGGGGAGGTCCACTCCGCAGTTTTTTTAAGCTTTGCCTGTGGTAAGCAGGTGGCTGTAGAAAGAGATAGCAATGTTTGTACGCTTATAAATATTTGGGAGTGGACCTTCTATACGTAGTATAGGATACCTGCCTATCGAACCTTTAGTACTTATTCTGTGGTGCTGGTAAACGTAAGACGCAGTCATATGTAATGTGAGTTGAAATGGGAAGTATCTGCTCCTTTAAGACGATAAGTTCCTCCTTCCTCTGGCATTTTACCCTTTGTGAGTTTTAAAAAATAGTGGCTAACACTAGGTGGCATTGTATCTATAAAATATAAACCCAGTTCATAGAACCAGCATCTGCTTACTATGACACTATGACTGCGTCTAATCTGTGCCGTTTATCGATATGAAAAGTTGCAGAATGAATTGCAAAAGTACCAAATGTGTCTAAAGTGAGTTTTAAATGTAATAAATAATACGGATAATGTTGTCACGAGATAAAAAAAAAGAAAGTTGAATTAACTCTGACAACTGTAAATAACTTTATTAGTATAGAAATTAATCTGTTGTAACTAATGTGATGGTTAAGTTCTTTGAATAAAATATTGTTTATCTGTGTAGTATATGTATAAAATGTACCTACCTAATGAGTTATACTTTGAATTTTGTTAATAATTCGTTTTTTTGTGAATGGATGTTAATGTTACTTAGTGTTTAGATCCTTCCACTGCGGTGGCGCATGTAAGTATACTTATATCTCGGAGAATGAGAGGCGGTGGCGGGGCGGGGTACTACAGTCGTCAGCGGGGATTGCGGGGACGGCGGGGGGAGTAACATCACGTGTCGCTGTGAAGCGCTACCTCGCTCCCGCCACCGCACCTCATTCCCAAGGAAGGTCGCACACGAGATTGTTGAATTATAGAGTTTAGATTTATTTGTTGTTCTTACTAAAACATTTATTCAATACATAGTTAAAGAACCAGATAAAACAGAACCAGAGACTGGTAAACATAAACTGAAAATTTATGTAGTAGGTATAGTGCGTTCCGTCGAAATGTGTACTTCAGCAGAAGGCGCTCTGTAAGAGGGATCTAGCGTCTAAGTAGATGTATCAAAGAAATAGAAATTAATCGAAATCCGTACGGTTTAGGAGTTAGGATTTTCCATTTTTTTTTCGAGGATGTCGTAAGAGTTGACTAAGAAATCAGATATAGGTATGCTTTAGGCGGCAAGTTATCGACTTCTAACTTTTATACCTACCTAAATATAAATTGATCCTAAAAGGGATAAATTTGCGCTTTGGTTTTATATCGCTCTTAAGGCTTCCGTTTCACTTCATGAGTGGGTGTTATCTGTTTCACTTCATCACGAGCCCCCGGATTCAAGTCACATCGAGATCATTAACGATCATTTACGGCACATCAGGTTGTTCTTCAATCTCCCCAGGTACAAGGACGGCGTGGAGCTCTCGCCGTCGGACCCTCGCGTGGTGCAGACGGCCCTGCCCGACGGCACGGTCAAGCTGAGCATCGAACGCGTGACCCCGGGAGATTGTGGCGCCTACAAGCTGGTCATCACCAACCCCAATGGGGAGAACTCGGCGCTGTGCGCTGTGGCTGTTAACCGTGAGTTCAACATTTACACACATGCATAAGTACATAAGTAACATACATTGCCCCTGTATTCCCAAATGGGGACAGAGCACATAGAACGCTACGTAGACAAAACTATGACTATCACTGTTCGTGTGGTGTCTGATTTAGAATAACAGCTTTTCATTTTTCCTTCGGAAGTAGGTTTAGGAATGGTTTAGGCGACAGCCCAGCAATCTGTCAATGTTATTTACCTCTTTCGTCCATGTTTTAACCTAAAATTATTCTTAAAGTTGCTCCGAAACGGGAAATAGTCGTGGTTTTGGCTTTGTGACATTGCGTGTGCTTGGTCTACCCCATTTGGGGTTAGGCGATTAGGCGGAATCTATTCGATTTCAAAGTTTCAGTGATGCCGAGTGGTCGTCACTAATATGCCATCCGTACCCGTAAGACGTCCACTGCTGAATATAGACCTCCCTTTTGGACTACCATGTGTACCAGTCGGAAGAACTCCAACGCCTTATTTTTTTTTACTTTACAGCGACTCCCCGCAAACCTTCGTTCAGCAAGGAGTTGGAGGACGTGAAGGCCGTGGTGGGACAGCCCCTGAAGCTGGAAGCCAGGGTCATGGCGTTCCCCGCGCCCGAAGTCAAGTGGTTCAAGGATGGTCAGTATGCTCTCACTCTTGGAGCGTGCGTCTTCTTTTTAAAGCTTCCCAACCCTGATGTTTGTTTGTTTGTACCTGATTAAAACTTGCAAGTTTTTGATCTACTTCCTTACTTGTATAAGTCGGGTGATAATTGTCTGGCAGTAGAATTCTGGTGGGCCAGTAAGGACTGCCATTGCTAGAGGGAACTCTTCAAAGGTTGGTACGATTGACTTGAAATTTGGCACACATACCCTAAGATGGATGACACCCAAGAACCCGCCAAAGATGCTAGCAGTATAAAACTTATGTTCGAGTTTAAAGACACTATAAACTAACTATGAGAATCAATTTTAATTCTAAAAAAAGTTATCGAATATTGCAGCCAAGGACATACAAAATTCTGGAACAAAAGTACCTACTCAAACGTGGATTCAAACATTTTGTAGAGTAATAAATACATAAATATATGCCCCTATTTACTCACATTGAGATGAATTAAGTCTTTTGACTATCCAAAATTGCGATTTGTCACAACTACTTCGGCACTTTATAGCATTTGGAATAACAACGCACTGAATCCCAACGATTACCTTCCCAGGTCTGCCGATCCGGCCGTCGCAGGCGATCAACTTCATCAACCAGCCCGGCGGCGTCATCGGGCTGGTGGTGGACTGCTGCAAGCCCGAGGACGCCGGCGTCTACAGCCTCACCGTCACCAACAAGCTGGGAGACATCAGCTCCAAGGCCAAAGTCGAGGTAACCTGACTTGCTTTCATTTCTACAAATAAAATGTGATGGTTGATGGTATAAGAGGCGACTAAAGAAAAATGTCAACCACGCCACAATCCGGCCTAATCACATTACATTGTGATGTGATGACTCTTCTGTTTTCACCAATTGAAAGCTCCTCTTCACCACTCCTCTCGACTGCTAGAAATCCCTTTTGACATTATTATATTTCTGCTTTTTTTTGCCTGTATTGCGTTTAGTTAGAATATCAGCTCTCCATTTCTTCCGCGACAGGTTAGCAACTTTTCACTTTTGTAGGTACCCCTTTCATCTGTTTTTAAACCTCAAATTTTGCTAGAAGCGGCTAGGAAACGTGAAATAGTCATGAATTATTCACTTATTTTATTACCCAGGTGCAACAAAAAGAGAAGAAGCCCGCCTTCATCGCCGAGCTCCAGCCCGCGAAGGTCATCGAAGGGTTCCCCGTCAAGATGGAGGTCAAGGTGCAGGGCCATCCGCAGCCCACCATCAAATGGTTAGTTTGAGAACTATTGTAGTGTATTTTGTGTACTATAATACAGTTTTACCAAATTTCTACCAGGTGGCAAAGGGCCCACGAGACTGGCAATACCACGCTTAATGGCGATGCCAATCCTTTTGGCAAAGAACGGACCTGCCCTCTGTTGCACCTATAATTTTAGCGGCGACAACTCCTTAAACCTCTTGGTCTTCAAGACTCTAAAGTTCCTACCTTAAACGACTCAAATATTAATACATTCATACATACATACATCACGCCTGTATTCCCAAGAGGGGTAGGCAGAGCACATGAATTCAAGAATTCAGTGCCACATCTAGCAATTTCAGGGTATCCAGATGGTTAAACGTGATATTGCAGTGACAGGTTGCTAGCCCATCGCCCACAATACACTAACCCTTTCCCAGAGTCGACTCTTACGACACCCACAGGAAGAAAGGGGGAGGTGCTATTCTAACCCGGCACCACACGGGATATCAAATATTAATGTAATTCTAAATTATTCCACTGGTAGTTCAAAACAGAGCTGACTCAAAATATGCCGCAACTCAAAATGAGACTTGGCATTATGAACCTATAGCTTAGTTTTGAATTGAGTTATATTTTGAGTCTAGCTCTATTTTGATCTAGCAATCCGTTATACTGAACTGTGATTCTTCCCCCAGGACTCACAACGGCAAAGAGATCGTGCCAGACGGCAAACACATCAAGATCGTGGCGCAGCCGGACGGCACGCACGCGCTGCTGATCGACAAGGCGACGGCCGAGGACGGCGGCGAGTACGGCGTCGTGGCCGTCAACGACCAGGGAGAGACCGCCAGCACTGCCAAGCTGAGCGTCGCCAGTGAGTGATGTTTACTGTTAGAATCAAATAATTACAGGACCCCATCGGAGGTGGTATTTGACAACTTGACGGCCCTTGGGGCGGGAACAAACTAAAAAAAGCAAAGGTCAAATTGAAGGTAGATGACAGAAATAACATAATTATAGTTGCAGAAATCACTTAAATTGTAGTTGCAAAAGCTAAAGAAATGCTCACGTCTGATAAGATAATAATCCAAATCTCCAACCTCCCCAGGTCGCGCTGACGACTCGTCCCCGCAAGAGCGTCCCCAGTTCATCCACGGGCTGCGGGACGTGACGGCCGAGGAGGGGCAGCCCTTCAGCATCAGCGCGCCCTTCGTGGGCAACCCTATCCCCGACGTGGAGTGGACCAAGGACGGCCAGCCGTTGAAGCCTAGCGAGAAGGTGCTGCTGACTTGCGACGGCAAGAGGGTGAGTGATCCAAATGCGTTTGAGGGTGGATGGGGTCTTAAGACTGTTCTGAAGTTTTCCGGCTTTGCTCTCGTGGTATAATTTACTTTTCGCGGGATCTTCGCTAGATCTTTCTTCCTCGTAATAAACGGGATCTGTGTGCTAAGTTCAACTGGCTACACGTAGTTCGAAAGGTTTGGGTTGGGAATGGGTACATCAAGCCTCATTTTATTTTACGTTTTAGTACGTCAATCAAGGTTCACGCTTGAGTCGATTCACCCTTAATATCGACTGTCTACCTGTAACTAAAAGTATGAGATAATGCCAATGCTAAGTTAAGCAACGCTAAGTTTTGCTTTGCAACGACCTAGTGCTAATAAAATTACCAAATTTTAAGAGATTGAGGACGTCAATTTATTTTTAACAAAATTTTAGTTACTTCTTTTCTAAAACCCAAAAATTGTCCAAACAATATGCCTCAAACAAGAACAACTAACGTCCACCACGACTGCTTCAACATAACAATAACTTAACTTACCAGGTGGGTCTGGAGATCACCCCGATGGAGCTGCCCGACGCGGGCGTGTACGCCGTCAAGCTCGTCAACCCACTCGGAGAGGACGCCAGCCAGGGCAAGATAGACGTCCGCAAGGTCTACCAGCCGCCCAGCTTCTCACAGAGGTTCACTGACTTGCAACAGGTGAGGATAAGTGTTATTTTCGTGCCTCTTAGGCCACTGCCATTGCCTATGGATGTCGGCAATTCCAAAAGGGTTTGCACGTGAATTGATAATTGCTAACCAAGGGCAAAAGGCGTCAAGCCTATAGTGCCTATAATTGTACCAGCTGGCTTTCCCTCCACGCCGAATCACAATAGTGCTTTTTGCATCATATGTAGCGAGATGATGTTTGGCTAATATGGCTCATATTTAACTGTAGGTCCTATTTGTAATAGAATCCTGGCGTATACGTATTATTAAGAGTTTTTACTAGCTTAGCACCTTGTAGCACAACCGGATAGCCTAGTGGTTAGAGATCCTGATTACGTAGGTTCAAGTCGCTGGTTCGATTCCCACTCCGGGCAGATATTTGTGTGAGAAACACGGATTATTGCTCTAGGACTAGGTCAAATGACGTAAATTAACCCAAGATATTTTTTGTTATTTACTTGATTAGTTTAGATTTTTTAGTGACAATATAACATTTTGACTATTTGACAATCTGTGTCTAACCTTTTGTTAAGCTGACATACATACATACATACCGTCACGCCTCTTTCCCACAGGGGTAGGCAGAGACCACTTTGTTCCACTTGCTACGATCCTGACATACCTCTTTTGCTTCATCCACATTCATTAGTCTTTTCATACATACTCTTGTTAAGCTGAACAACCACAATTTTAGCCTTAATGATGACACAAACATGGATGATCCTACGAAATTGTTCCATCCAAATTGCAAATGACAAGACACCTTACAGCATACCTTTCGCAGTTGCCAACATTCGACGCCAAATTCCCGGCGCGTATCCTCGGAGTCCCCGCACCAGAGATAACCTGGTACAAAAACGGCTCGCCCATCAAGGAGTCGGAGAAGTACCACATCAAGCGCGATGGTGATGCCTGCTGCTTGTACGTGAGGGATATCGGGCCCGATGACGCGGGGAGCTTCAAGTGTGTCGCCAAGAACAGGGAGGGAGAGGCCTCGTGCGAAGCGAAGCTTGAAGTTGTTGATAAAATGTGAGTCTTCTTTTTAGTCTTGGATGTCTTTTTATTCGTGGATGACCCTATGGGGATCTCTGAAAAAAAAAAATTGTTAAAACTTTAGGAACTTTTGGTCTAGAGTAGACACAATAAATTAGTTAATGGTCTATAGTTCTGACTATCAATTGTCTAAATAATTGGATTATCCTCTTTCACCCAGTGGCAAGAGGCAGAAGATCGAACCACCGTCGTTCCTGAAGAAGATCGGCGACTCGGAAGTGTACCGCGGCATGAGCGCCAAGTTCACGGCCTGCGCCACCGGCTCCCCTGAGCCCGAAGTCGAATGGTGAGTCCTAATTCTAGGAGTACTCTATTGAATCTTTTAGATTTATAATCTTAAATTACTTTGTAGAGACTGAAGCAACACTTATCTCTCCACGTAGAAACAGAAAGCCGAGATGTTAACGCAATAAGTTTTGGCGATTGCGAAACACATGCAAAATATAAATTTCGTCTGATAAACGTGCCAATTTTTATTCGTCTCTAGTCTTAACACACTGACTCTCGACTTTGATTTTAATTAAATTTTCTGACAGTTTTTTACTGTATAAATTACTACGAAGTTAGACAAAAAGAAGCCCTTTCTGAAATGACGCACAATTTTAAAACAGATTCTTAAACTTCAATGCTTTGAAACCTAACCGCAACTTGCACATTCCTACTCCAACCACTTTCATGGTCTCCCCAGGTACCGCAACGACGAGAAGCTGTTCCCCTGCGAGCGCATCCGCATGGACAAGGAGACGACCGGGCTGCTGCGCCTCATCATCAGCCAGGTGGACCCCAGCGACGTCGGCGCCTACCGCTGCCGCATCTTCAACCCTCACGGCGAGGAGTCCTGCACCGCGCAGCTTACTTACGACAGTGAGTCTTTATTACTAAACATAAAATTACCGTAAGACTCATTCGTAGTGAAATAATAGGATCTACGCACGTTTTTACATCGAGATTATCTCGACATGTTTTGGGCCAATTTGTTGCCCATCTGGAGCTACGCGCCACAACGGATTTTTGCGCGATTGCTTGAAAAAATTGACAGCGGTTCACAACTATCCACACTTTCGCCATCTCATTCACTGTTGTTGTCAAACATCTGGTACCACACAACACTAACAATATCTGTATCTAAAGGCTCGTTCACACCGACCACAGACGCAACATGAGTGTATTTTACTCATCATTATGAATAATAAACTACACACAAGTGCCAACCAATTAACATCCCTATTATACCCCCTAACGTAGGTATTAAAAGTGAAATAGGTACAGTCAAGGAACAAACATACCTGTGCCATTTTAAACTTATTCATAATGAGTTTCATATTGCTTTGATTGGTTGATAGTACGGTATGTCACACACTTACATGTGTATACTTGATTGCCTTCTCTTCAACAAGTTTATCTGATGACGATTGTTCACAGCCCTCGAGCCGCGCCAGAACAAGCGTCCCATCTCGGACCAGTACTCCGACTTCGACAAGATGAAGAAGACCGGAGTGCCGATGCCGCTGGCCGACAAGCCCATCATCTCGCGCATGACCGACCGCCGCCTCACGCTCTCGTGGAAGCCTTCCATCCCCCACGGCCCACGGTTCCCAGTTACCTACCAGGCAAGTCCTTGATCCATTTCTAGGGATTTCAGTAAGACTCTGTGATAAGAGGGTGTAGTGCCTCAGCGGGACCAAAGTCCACAGAGAGGAAGTTGGAATTTGTATTTATGCAACCATTCGTCGAAACTTCGTTAGCGTGATGTAGGATCGTTTAGTTCGGCTATTCGACGCATGTGGCGCTGGGGCGCTACAAAGGCAACTGGTGTGTTTGTTCGTGTTTTTATTATTTTAATCGAACAGGCTAGTAACCTGTCACTATGGTACTTCTTTCATCATGTTTAAACTTAAAATAATGCTAAATATGACTACTAAACATTTTCACTATGTAATGTTTCGTGTACCCGTCTACCCACTTCATTCGGAAATACCGGCGTCATGTATGTTTGTAAGTTGTTATATTGAAGTAAATTCACAACATCTCCTCCCAGGTGGAAATGTGCGAGGTGCCAGACGGCGATTGGTTCACGGCGCGCACCGGCCTCCGCTCCTGCGTCTGCGACATCAGCAACCTCGAACCGTTCCGGGATTACAAATTCCGCATCCGAGTCGAGAACAAATATGGCGTCTCTGACCCTTCGCCGTACGCCATCACCCACCGGGCGAAGCTCGAGCCGGACCCACCCAAGTTCATACCCTACCTCGAACCGGGTATCGACTTCAGACCAGAAACGTCACCCTACTTCCCGAAAGATTTCGACATCGAAAGACCTCCCCACGACGGATACGCCCAGGCTCCAAGATTCTTGCGCCAGGAGCATGATTCCCAGTACGGTGTGAAAGGGCATAATGTGAACTTGTTCTGGTTCGTCTATGGGTACCCGAAGCCGAAGATGACGTATTACTTCAACGATGAGCCGATCGAGGTTGGAGGACGGTACGACTGGAGCTACACGCGGAACGGGCAGGCAACGCTGTTCATTAACAAGTGAGTGCTTTTTTTCGCCGTTTTATGTCGGGTTAGAAGGAAATTTGCTTTTTTTTCTTCTGTGGAAGTCGTAAGACGTCACCAATTGAGTGGATTTGAGTATGCTTTAGGTGGCAATCGCTATGGAACGTGAACTAGCCATGGTTATGACTAGATAGCGAATCGTGTGCTCTGCCTACCCAATTTTGGGAATGCAAGCGTGATGTATGTATATATTACGATTATATTCTAGTCTCCAGCCTAATTTTATGCCTCAAGAAGAACTATAAGTAGAATTAGTACTGAAACTGTTATTGACACACTCTCACCATTTCTCTCCATTTCTCCAAGAATGCTGGAACGCGACGAGGGCTGGTACGAGGCCGTAGCGACCAACGAGCACGGCCAGACCCGCCAGCGCGTCCGTCTCGCCATCGCGGAGTACCCGACCTTCATCCGGCGCCCCGAGGAGACGGTGGCGCTCCAGCGCCGGACCGCGAGGATCGAGGCGCGGGTCACGGGCGTCCCGTACCCGGAGATCAAGTGGTACAAGGACTGGCAGCCAATTGCTGCTAGC
The DNA here is from genome assembly GCA_005406045.1 of Adoxophyes honmai. Lineage (NCBI taxonomy): Eukaryota > Metazoa > Arthropoda > Insecta > Lepidoptera > Tortricidae > Adoxophyes > Adoxophyes honmai. The sequence goes on from BHDV01065446.1 coordinate 98,647, forward strand.
TCTAGGATCAAGGTTAGTTGTTTTTATTAAATTCGAAATTCAAAACTTTGTTTATGCAAAAAGGCTCTTAAGAGCACTTTGCCACTTCATTTTCGAGTCTACTAGCGCTTCGGAAAGACCATAATTGCCGAAAAGAATGCGCCGCAAGAAATTTTAAGGCAAAAGAGTACGTATGTCAACAGACCTGACGGTGGATCCGCCTCAATTTTGCGCTGGAACACTGTTTTTATAAGACTTAAACTAAGACGTACGGACTCCCAAATTTTTTGGGATTGTGTAGGGAGCTAAGTTGTCTTTAGTACCTATTAGACTTTATTTAGTTGTTGTTGTAGTTTAGTTGTAGACATTAATATAGAGAAATAATACAATGACAAATGTATCTCGTGCTATCAAGGTTCGAGAGATAGTCTGGTGACAGAGGAACAAATGGACAGATGGATAAACAGACAGTGAAGTAGCTAATGAGGTTTACGGCGAACGTTTTAGGCACTATTGGACTAATGCGTTTTTTTTGTTATAAATTCTAAATATAGACGCCAAACTCACGTCATTAATCGTAAAACGCGTTTGGCAGCTGCTGCCACAGCATGAGCTCCCAGAGAAAGAGCTCCTGGTCAGCCTGAAACTGGATTAAGGACCTGAGTTATCTGTTCATGTCTTTATGGTACCCCTCGATCCGCCTCAGTGCACCGGGGCTTCCAGCATCTATTTGCAGGACTCTGCTCCATGTTCAAAGTCCTAATGCACCCCTCAGATCCAGTTCATCGAGCCCGACACCACCGTGCTGGTGATCAGCGACGCCATCCTCAAGGACGAGGGCCTGTACTCCGTGTCGGCGCGCAACGTCGCCGGCGCCGTCAGCTCCTCCGCTATGCTCTATGTCGAGGAGACTGAGCATGACTACTCCATCAGGTGAGCACAATACAGTATTTATTTATTGTTCTGTCACACGAAACATGAAATTTATGTAAATTTTGGGAATATAGGTAAGGTATACGTGATGTTTGTAACGCAGAAAAGCGTGCGTTTTAAGCATGAAAATGTGTTCATAACGTACATACGTATTTATTACTTTAACTATCAGAATTTGTTAGTTTAAGGCCTATTAAAAAGGCATTTTCATGACGAATTTCTAAACATTCAAGCGAAAATTTCTCTCTGCACCGGTTTCCCAACAGTCACTAGTCTTTGACGGTATCTTTACACCGAGATGATCAAAGTACCATCAACATAATCAGCTCTTACTGTCTCAACATTAAAGTTATCTGCACATATGGCACTTTCACCATATCTTTGTCACCAACTCTTCAACCTTTGGCATCTAATACCTGTATCTTCACAGGATCCGCGAGCACCCGCCGCGCGTGAAGCCATCTTCGAAGCCGTTCGGCGACTTCTACGACCTTGGAGACGAGCTCGGCCGCGGCGTCCAAGGCGTTGTTTACCACGCCGCTGAGAGACTCACCGGTAAGATATCTTCCATACATTTTATAGCACCAGCGGTTGGTCTTTCATTGTGGGGATGGCTAAGGGGTGGAACTGTTTACCGAGGTCTGTTTGTTCGGGATGCTATTCATAATCTGCACTGGCCAATGTGAACAGACGTTCTGGGTTCTGGGTAAACCTGTACCATCTTATGTTTTTTCTTCGTCTTAAATAATAAAAGAAGAGCCCAGGTAACTTTCATCTTAGACACGTCAAAGATTGAGAAAGGATAGAGCCGTAAAAAAGGATTTAAAGTTAAAGAATTTTATGACTTTTGACTAGACCCAGTCTAAAAGATCGTCGGCAACTGTCCTTTCTCTGTTTCTCAGGAATATGCTAGTTTATTCAAAACCTTACGTCATTATCACCAAAAATCAGTACATATTTCCTGATCTTTGAACATATTTAAGACCCCACAATAATAGTCCATTGATTTCTCTCCAAAGGTCGAAACTACGCCGCCAAGATCATGCACGGCCACTCGGCCCTCAAACCCTTCATGAAGAACGAGCTGGAGATCATGAACCAGCTGAACGACATCCACCTGATCCGGCTGCACGACGCCTACGAGCACGACCACACGCTGGCGCTCGTCACCGAGCTAGCGGGCGGCGGCGAACTGGTCCGGGACAGGTCGGTACATACACCTTTGCGGTGGGCCTTGATAGGTTCTTGTGTAGAATCTTAACGGATGGAGGTTAAAATCAGCCAATTAGTCCTAAAACATGATAATTTTAAACAAAAAAAAACCGACTTCAAATTAGCAATATTTTAAAAGTATTCTGTTTACTGAATGTAAAATCTTGACTTCATTAACAAATTACCAAAAACGCCGTACATCTCCATATAAAATTTGAAGAGTTCCCTCGATTTCTCCAAGATTCCATCATCAGATCCTGGTTTCGTGCCAATGGGACCAATTTCGAGTTATACCCTTTCGATAAAAAAATTGAAAATCGGTCCACGGGTCTCAGAGATATCGAGTAACATAAACACAAAAAAAAAATTGGTCGAATTGAGAACCTCCTCCTTTTTTTGAAGTCGGTTAAAAATAGCGACGTAAGTGCTGCTTGTCTGACATATCTTCACCCGATTGGTGACACGTATTCCAGGACATAATTTGTCCTCCAGTCTGTGCTTGGCTTTAACCACCACATACAAACGCCTTAAATTTGATATGTGAAGAAAGTCTCCAATAGAGAGATCCCTCTCCAGGCAGAGGTTACGCCTGGGGACCGAAAACCACAGAGAGAAAGTTGGAAGTCGTAATTATGCAACCGATCTTCGAAACTTCGCTAACGCGATGTAGAACACTTTGACAATTAATGACGTATGTGACGTTTTGTGGAAGAAGTTCTACTACTGGACGATAGTGGTGGCATTAAGGTTGCTACAGATACAAGTAGTATTTGGGAATCATAACGACATTGATTACAGGAGTGGGGATTGGGGTTTATGAAGTGACGTGGAACAATACCCTTATTTACGGTAGCTTCTGTGTCACATGACTTAGCTATCTAACGTGATTTCTTTATCTCAGGTTGCTCCGTGGATCTGGATACACGGAAAGCGAGATTGCCGGCTACATGCGGCAGTTGTTGCGAGGCCTCAAATACATGCACGACAACAGCTTCGCGCATCTTGGCCTTACGGTAAGATAATAGAACGTGATGTTTGCTTTTCGAGTGAGTAAACAAATGAAATGTTACAAATCTGGAATTATCTGGCTGTTACTTTACTCCAGCTATTAAAGGATGTTATTAAGTAAATCTTGGACAAGAGCCATACAAATGTTTGTCATTAACTAACAGTAACAGTGATACAGATGCTTAGAAGAAGATTGCGATATACTCGTAAATGCTGTGTTAAAGTAAGCTTAGAAGATCCAACATGAAGAAATATGTTCATAACTCTAATATCCTCTTTCTTAGACCCTTTGGTAGAACAGGAACTAAGTCCCTCAACTGTATTGTTACCCCCAGATCGGCGAGCTTCTCTTGTCTCACGCTGGATCAGACCAGCTCAAGATCTGCGACTTCGGCCTCTCGCGCCGCATCATGTTCGACAAGTACGCCAGCCTCGACTACGGCATGCCGGAGTACGTGGCGCCGGAGGTTGCTAGCGGCGAGGGCGTCTCCTACAACGCCGATATGTGGAGCGTGGGCATTATCACTTACATCTTGCTGAGTGGCCATTCGCCGTTCAGAGGTAAGTTATACGTGATCAAAATCTAAATGAAAAGTTAAAATCAAGATTTTATAAGCAAGTGGGTTGTAGGAGGATATTTTGCTGTTCTTGTTTTTTATGAACTGGAGTTGTAAAGTCTTTAAAAGCCAATATAAATTAAATTTATGAAAGGCAGTGGTGTAAAATGTTACTGCGGGTAGAGTCATTCTTTCATCTCCAGATTCTTGTTATAAATCTTTTTCACCAAGACTGTCTTCTGCGCCCCCTTCAACACAACTTTTACTTCTCTCGCATACTTTGAACTATCACATCGTCCACATAAACCCCCAACAATTCTCCAGGCCTGAACGACCGCGAGACGTTGACCAAGATCCGCGAAGGCAAATGGGAGTGGCACGACGAGGCCTGGTGGTCCCAGCTCAGCCTGGAGTGCCGGGACTTCATCTCCAAGCTCCTGGTCTACAACTGGAGGGACAGGATGGACGTTAACGCCGCGCTCAGCCATCCATGGCTGACTGGAGCCGACAGAGTGAGGGAGGAGTACTTCATCAGCACTGATAGATTGAGGAACTACTACAACCTGTATAGGTGAGTGAAAGTGATTTTCCAATCGCAATTAATTACATTTTAATTGTTTAAATTAAGCAATTACTTTAGTTACGCATTGCCGATATAAAAAAATAGCAGATACTTCTCTAACACTTTGATTGGCAAGGCACCATTTCCCAACGAGCACCTTGTTATTAAACAACCACTGCCTCTTGACGTGGCTATAAGATGGAAAGCCCACAATTCACTTCGGTACAATAACTTCTCTTCTTGAAACTCCCAGGGACTGGACGAGCAACGCGCAGTGCCGCAACTGGTTCCGGCGCCGGCCGCTCAGCGGCGCCTTCGAGCACCCGTCCAAGATGGTGTACCCGCCCGGAGAGGTCTACACGCCTGAAGGTAGGTCCTGCACACCATCCTGTACATAAACATCTTCCTAAGGCACGCGTCAAATTGTGACAGCGCAAAATTCAAAGTTTAATGTCAATGTCAACTAGTAGAACAAAAATGGGCTTGTGTAAAGTTGTGTGTGGGGTCAAATTGCAGATTATTATACCTACTGAAACATTTTTAGAGTTCTGGTGAAAAAACGTTGTTCCTCGAGATTTTTTTTAACTTACAGAAAAAAAAAGTCTCTAGATTGCAGTGCTTTAAAGATAGAAAAGAAAATCACTCAAAACTGACTCGCTTTTTGCCGGTTTTTTACCATACACCTTTACAAACAGTACTCTAGAGAGAGTGGTATAGATCTTCATTCCTCTAACTACTAATGGTAATTCTTGCTTGCAGGCACTCCAGAGCGGTCGTCGCGCGACCGCGGCGCGAGCCCGTGGGACCTGAAGTTCAAGACGTGGGAGCATCCCGACTGGGAGGTCACTGCCACTTCGGAGAGCCAGTGAGTTGCAATACTACTTCCAAGGAATTTTGACCTTTGGGATGTTGAAACAAAAAATTACTACACTTCTGTTTTGGGTGATGACAATCCACAAGAAGTAGTATATCCGCGTTAAGACATGCAAAAAGGTCAAAACTATCCAACATAATTGAAGAAAATTAGAATTGTGGATATTAAATTTAAAGTCTATATCATCAAAATAGAATATACCTAGTTTGTTTCTAATACAACTTTTAATTCTCCAGCTACCAGAACGGGCCGGACACTTACCTGCTCCAACTCCGCGATGTAGGCTTCCCTGTGCGCCTGCGCGAGTACATGAAGGTCGCGTGCCATCGCTCGCCGGCCTACACCATCAGCGTCAACGATTCTTACGATCCGAGGGTTAGTAACATCCTTATCCTTACTAATATTATAAGTCAGAAAGTGAGTTTGTTTGTTTGTTTGTTCCGCTTTCACGCCGTAACTACTGAACCGATTGCTTTGAAATTTTGCAGACATAAAGATAGAAGTCCGGATTAAATTATAGGGTACTTTTTATCCCGGAAAAAATTGACGTTCCCGAGGGAAAACAAAATATAGTTTGCTTGATAGATCGATATCAATCGATGATAGATCGATATCGATCGATAGATGATAGATCGATGGCGCTGTGTGTCGTTTGAAACGAGAAGTTTTCTTATAGTTGTGCTTTATACCGCAATTTAATCGAGTTCCACGCCGGCGAAGCCGCGGGCGGAAAGCTAGTAAGTAATAAAAATAACAAGCAAACAATAAAAGTAACAAGTTTTCTTTCATGGGATTTACAGAAGGCTTTCGAGAAAGTTTATCTCGTTAAATCGTTTAACAGTTGAAGCTGCGTATTCATCAACATGAAAAGATAATAATTAATTTACGAATCTTCGTTCATCTATTTAATTTTACTACAGACTACCTAATCTCAAGATGCAGCTTATTGTTACCGGTATTCCTCAAGGGTCTCTCCTTGAGCAACTATTATTTTAGCTATACTTCACTAGTCAAAAAAAAGATGCCAGCATCTAAGTAGTGCGATTAATTCTCACCACAGCCCTGCCCTGCCCTCTCCATTTTTATGATTTTTCTGTTAATCAGTTGGAACGACAAAGTCAGACAACAGGACGATAACAAGAATAGGGCAACCTGTTTTCTCGTCTTCTCGTCTCTGTATTCAAACTGTACAGTTTGCGATGTTCCATTAAGATTCCTTTTACAACATCTAACCTTCCTCCAGACGCCAATCATCCGCGAACGTCGTCGCTTCACCGACATAATGGACGAGGAAATCGACGACGAGCGTCGCGAACGCATCAACAACTACGGACAGGAGTCCTACACCATCAGACGCCTGCGTCACGAACTGGGAACTCGGCTGGACAGCTACGCTGAGGCCCAGGCTCTCATGGAGTCCAAGAAGGACGGACAGCTGCCCTTCTTGAGGGAGAAGCCGCAAATTCTGCCTATCAGGTAGGTGTTGCTATTTTAGAGCTTGACCAAAAAGTACCTACCTTGGTATTCATTAACGTCTTTAATTTTTTTGTTCTGCTGAATGCAAGCGTCCCCCAACATGTATCTCTTTGCCACAGACATACTTAGTTTGAGGTTCGATTCCTGAGGTAAGGTAAAAGTACCGAAGCTCGACGCCTCCACGCCCAGTAGATGACACCTATCTGTCACCTGTCTTACTATGACATAAGGTTGAAAATACTAAGTATTGGGTCAGTGTCGAGCACAGGGACGTTTACCTTACGCTATGATGTTTCTGGTTTTCTGTAGATTCTTGTTCCAGCATCATTTTGAAAAAGAAAGTATTTAAATAAAACACTCTTTATCATTGCCTGTAAAAATGGCTCAATAGAGCGAACCCGCCAAACAGTTGTCTAAAAGTACCTATGATAATTTATGCTAAATTTGTAGTTTTTTAAACTGTTTTATATTTGTTCTATTCATGTGTTTGAATGACAAAAAAAAATCATAAATAAATTCCCTTTTACCCAGGGAGGGAGAACCAGCTCAGTTCTCATGCTACGCTGTCGGAGACCCTAAGCCAACGATCCAGTGGTTCAAGAACGACATGGTCATCGCGGAAGGCCAGCGCATCAAGATCGAAGAAGACGAGGAAGGAAGGTCGACCCTCAAGTTCGAACCGGCCATGCACCACGACATCGGATTCTACAAAGTCGTTGCCCGAAACAAGGTCGGACAGACCGTTGCCAGGACTCGTGTGGTAGAAGCGACCACTCCTGACGCCCCTGACAGCCCCACGACTTCAGACACTTCAGACACGGAGGTCCTACTCAGGTGGAAACAACCGAAGTACGACGGAAACTCACCTGTGATTTGCTACAACCTGCAGTACAAGGAAGGCGACAGCGTTGAATGGAAAGACGTGGCTTCCAACATTGACCATGAATTCTACGTCATCAGGGATCTCCAACCGAACACCAGCTACCAGTTCCGCCTAGCGTCGAGAAACAGAATCGGATGGAGCGAGAAAGGAATACCGACGCATCTAGTTAAGACTAAGGAAGCGGGCGCGGCCAAAATCGAAGTCACCAAAGCCATGAAGCATCTACAACAGATCACTGAATCAGGCCAAGAGGTTATCTTAGAAGAAGAGAAACCTAAACTGAATTATGGCACCGAAGACACTCCTATAGAATGGGAATCGTCTGACGCTTTCACTGAACGCTATAGCTTCATCTCTGAGCTCTGGCGCGGCAAATTCTCCATCGTTGTCAAGGGCGTGGACAAGAGAAACGACAACGTGGTCGTTTCGAAGATTCTAGAAAACAAACCGGAAACCGAAGTGCAAATCAAGAGGGAATTCGAATGCTTAAGAAGGCTCAGGCACGAGAGAATATCGAATTTACTAGGGGCTTATCAAGCACCAGGGTCACCTGTTTCAGCCTTCATTATGGAGAAGCTCCAAGGTGCTGATGTCCTAACTTACTTGTCGAGCAGACACGACTACACGGAGCAGATGGTAGCGACTATAGTGACTCAGATTCTGGATGGTCTGCAATACTTGCACTGGAGGGGGTACTGCCACTTGGACTTGCAGCCGGATAACGTGGTGATGGCCTCAGTGAGGTCTATCCAGGTGAAGCTGATCGACTTCGGGTCGGCGCACAAGGTCACGAAGCTTGGCACGAGCGTGCCGCAGGTCGGAGAGTTGGAGTACAAAGGTAAGACTGGGTTTGGGTCCATCTTTCAAACGAAGTCACAAACGGCCGGTCTGAATATTCAATCCATCGACGGTTTAGCCTACTAGATGTTATAATGACAAATAATGTAGGTAATGGAGTTATATTTGAGCCGTTTGGTTTTGAAACTCTAGGGACTTGGGGACCAGCGGCCCACGAATTTTATTGTTCCGGGCTATATCCTCTAAGCTCGTGAACACGTCAGGGGACCAGAGGGCAGGCTCGTTCTTTGCTCAGAGGATTGGCATCGCCATTCAGCGTGGTAATGCTGCCAGTCTTCTGGGCACACTGCCGCCTGGCAGAGATTTGGGACAACTTTTTTATTTATAGATAGGTAGTTGATTGTATTTTTTTAGTTTGTAATAATTGTATTTTGTGTAAATAAATATCCATATCAATACTTTAAAAAAAAATGTAGGTATGAACGTTTGAATATTGGGACGTGCCGTAAACGAGCCAATGATTATTTTGTCTTTATACTTACTAGGTTTATATTTTAAATTCGTAACAAAAAGTATCTACATTTTTACCTTTAACGGCTTTGTACAGTCAGCAGCAAAGATATCGTCACGGTCAAAGGTTATTTATTGTTTTGACTTTAATTTTGGATTGTGTCTAACTGTACAGTCATCTATACAATAGCCAAATGCTTTAGTTACAAAATCGAAAAGACAATAATAACGTGAAATTAATTACGTGATAGGTACTGTAGTGATAGCCTACTAAAAATATCTACCTCTAAATCCAACAGTAGGTATTCTCTTCTATTTTGATAGGTAGTTTCTGTGGGATTTCTATATTTCAGGGATACAGTTTCCCAATTCTAACTTACATTCTCAATCCCCAGCGCCGGAGATCGTGACGGACGAGCCGGCGTACCCGCAGACGGACATCTGGTCGCTCGGCGTGCTGACGTACGTCATGCTGTCCGGCGTCTCGCCGTTCCGGGGCGCCGACGACCAGGAGACACGGCAGAACATCGCCTTCGTCCGGTACCGGTTCGAGCATCTGTACAAGGAGATCACGCCGGTGAGTGCTGGTGCCGGCTTACTGGGTGTTGGGGAAGAAGACATATGGAATTATGAACAGTGTGCTACGAAAAGAACTTCTGTTTCAGAAATTATAATAAAACTTTTTTTAGAGATTTAGTAAAATAATTTGACAATAGACACTTTAAAGGGTTAAATTCATTGTGCGTACAGATTACTCGATTTTTTTATAATAGTGTTCACTTGTAACTTTCCCTAAGGCATTTTGACTGGCATTTTATTTTTACTTTTCCGCCTTGTAAAAATACACCGTGGTTTTAAAATAACTTCATTTTCAGCATCAGACAATAAACATAACTTTACAATGTCATCTGGAAACCCTGAAGGCTCATTCTTTTAATATAGGTGCCTAATTAACCTTCAATCTTGACAATCGCTTATCCCCCTGGCAGGAGGCGACCCGGTTCCTGATGTTCCTCTTCAAGAAGGTCCCGCTGAAGCGGCCCTCCGCCGAGGAGTGCCACGAGCACCGCTGGCTCACGCACTCGGACTTCATGAACAAGAAGCGCGAGCGGGCCGTGTTCCTCGGCAACAGGCTTAAGGTAAACCCAACATAGCACCAGATAGATAAGACCTTCAAACGAAAACCGAAAAGAAAACAAAAAAAAAGGAAGAGAGAGGAAGAAAGAAAAAATAACTAGTTGTAATTAACCTTTTGAACGCCAAGAGCCACTATAGTGGTCGAGTGCTGTCGTGCCCACCACGCCAACGACCACTAAAAGGGTCGGAGTGACAGTGCACTTTGATCATGAATAAAATCTATTGTGAACTGCTTTTCTTTATATCTACTGGCTTAAACGTAACATCAATTCATATTTTGTTCCTTAAAAGAATTAATGATTGCTTGGACAGGTCAAAATGTGAATATTTCGGGATTATTCTTCGGATATAATTTGATGCAATAATGTCAGTGTCTCATACGCCAATAGCCACTAAAGTGGTCGCTAGAGCTGTTGCCGAATCTGTTTCATCTACATTTTACTATTATGAAATTATTGTTACGAAGGTGTCTTTTCCAAAATTTGAAATGTTAGTTTATTTTATAACATTCATTTTATCATCGTCTTAGCAGAAAAACATGTTGAAACAAAAAATAAGTTTACGATTTATTGACTGACATTGATCTGTCGACATAAAAAAATGTATCTGTTTGGCGTTACAGCCTCATCTCTATGATTGCGGGAAATCATAGGTCCTCATACGCCAAGAACCACTTTAGTGGCTACCCTATATGACGTCATTGACGGTAAATACTCTGTACTAGTGATGGCGTAGGGGTGAACAAAAAGAAACAAAATTCGTAAATTGGACCTTTCCATTGACTTTTCCTGACCGGTTTTGTTACGTATGAGATTCAATATATTTTTTAAAACAGTATACGAAGCTAAAAGCAAGATATACTCGTATACCGGCAAGTTATTATGAGTGAATGCCGTGAGTGGCAGTTATCTGCATCTTGTTCTTAGTTTTCAAGCTTGCGTCAATAACTTGCAGGAGTTGCAGGTAGAAATTCGGCTTTACATAGAGGCGCCAAAACTTCTTACAAGAAGTAGGTACTTAATGAAACCTTATCATCGCAATTGTCTATCATTCTGATTGTGAGCTATTAGGACCTTTAAAATTAAACTACCGTGAGACTCAATCTTATAAAACACGGATAACTCACGTTATAAATCGAGTTTAGCTCGACATGTTTCGGACTAATTCGTAGCCCTTCATCTAGGAGCCGCGGCAGCTGCTGCTGCCAAACACGAACTGCGCGCCTCGGCTCTCCGCGCGCGACTGCTCGTGCTCGACGAAACTAACACTGGACCATTAGACTACTGGACTATTAGGACCTTACCCATGAAATTGGCGTTTTGTACTTACTGCAGAAGAAATAATTCGTATTTTGGAAAGCGGCTACTCATTCTCGTACTACGATTACCGAGGCTAGTCTTAGAGGCTAGTAAATTTTATCGATAAATGTTTTGCACTGCACTATGAGATTCGTCATTTTTGATAACGCCACGGCTGTTGGCGTGTGAGTGATCACTTCATTCAAATATGAAAGCGTTCAAAAGGTTAATTTTAAGAGCATATTATTGTAAAACTGCTGTGTCTTTACGCGGAGCGCACAGTTTAACATAAAATAAAATAAAAAATCCTAAAATCATCAAGATGAAAAATTCGTTTAATAAAAATAAAAAAAAGACCTTCAAACGTACTTACTACTTTGGTGGGTGCATTGCAAAGAGACGTGCCACCTTAAAACTCGGGAGCTCCGTGCTTTGGCAAAGTTTGAAAGCATACTGGCGCAGAAATTTTTGGTGGCATATCAATACCGAGTTTCGTATCCTCGGTTTCAAACTTGTCAAGGTTTTAAGTAGCGGGGAGAAGTTCTCCCAGATAACCGTAAAAATACATCTATAGGGAAGGAAAGTTATATGGCACGATTTTAAAGCTTTTACCTGAAAAAAGCTGGACTTTATTCTCTATATATAAAATCCGTCTAACTTGTCAGTGTCTGTACATCAGCGATGTTCTACAGGAATTCTCAGAGCAGTACCACGAGAAGAAATCCCGGGAGGCTGCCGAGGCCGACACGGCGGCCACCGTCTCCAGCGCGTTCGGGCAGGGCCGGCGCCTCATGCGCTCCACCAGCATCCAGGAAGAACTTGACACCAACTTCTCTAGCCACTAACCGTAGGAAGGATGCTAGAAGCGGAACCGAACAGGACCAAGATGACCAATTACCATGGACGTAGTTTACCAATAACGATCCAAACTTCAATCCTTTCCAATTAGATCATTTTATTTCGAAAGGATACGCGAGAGTCGTTTCTGCTAAAAGATGTACATACATTTGAAATGACCGCGTAATTTTAAAATAGTTGTAAACGAACCCTGAAAGGGGGAACTTTTTTTTTGTTATATAGTTGGTGTGTTTCAGTTTCGCTTCTAGCGGTCTTCATTCTATGCCAGAATCCCATGCTGGAACGGTACGTCACATAATCGAATTTACACAGAAGTCATCATCGCGAACTACAGTGCGACAATACAAAGCAAAATATGGGATCGTTTTGAAATAATTTCTGTTACCAAAACCTAGGTCACAAGTCTTACAGATGTTTATGAAGATAGTAGCGCCATTTTTTATTTAGTCCCTGCACTATTGTTGCATTGTAATTATGATAAAACGGTGAAAATAAAAGTAAAAAAGGTCTGTCTAAAATGGGTAGTACAGATTAAAACATTTTATTATTTATTTTTAAGGGGAACCAAGGATTTATAAGTAAAAAATAGGGTTGCCAAATGGGGTTCCAAAGTGATATTTCCAAATGTTGCCATGATCATAATCATCATCATCAAGAGGTCTAGTCATGAAGGGAATTTTGTTACGACAGTTTTGTTACTTGTTAAGCTATTTATTGTATACAATTTTTACTATTTATTTATATTTATACTAATTGGTTTTGATGCTCGGATATTAATGTGATTAATAAAGAGCGTTAATTTTCTTTAGGGTGTTTTATTTTATGGTATACCTCATCCCAAATAATATAACTTAAACAGATAAAACAGCCAGCCTTAAGGCAAATCATGCTTTTTATGCAAAAGCAGATATTTTGGAGTTATTGATAACCTTTTAGTAAACGGACATTTTAGGCTAGAGATATCCATCCAAACTAAGTCCATGTGTGTAAGAACAGCTGTCAGAGTTTCCATATATTTTATTGGTTTGGTTATCTAAAACTAATTTTAGTGTAGCGTATGTCTTTTCTACCTCATAAAAATAATTACAAATACATAGCTTAACCGGATCAAAATCAAACAACAATCCAGCGTGCATATTAGATTTATTATAAAATTCTATTAACCCATATTTTGGAACGTCCTCAATATAAAACGATTGCCTGAAACAGACTCACACTAATATTATTGCTTTCTGGCAGCATCATTTGAATGTGATTAAGGTATCTTTTGTAGCTTATTTTAAACAAAACTACCGTGAGACTCACTCATAGTGGAATAAAACTGATCTACTCATGTTCATATCGAGATTGCAGTGCGCGCCTATCCGCTGCCGTTGCGCGTAGCTCTAGATGATGGGTCATGAATTGGCCCGAAACATGTAGAGCTAATATCGAATACTTTGAGTAGATCCGTTTGATTTTACTATGATCTTTTGACTAAATTGTTACCTACCGACCAAAGAGTAAAACGGACAAAAAATATAATCTGTCGTACAAAATTGTTGCCAAACTTAATTTACTTCAAAAAAGTAACGTTTGCAAAGAATGTAGCGCCCACATCTGTGTTCTTGTCGTGTCGTGTTTTGGTCGGACTGTATAACTCGGAAGGATAAGAGGAATCCTCTGCTGGAATCTTATCACTATTCGATATATTAATAATATCACTTATCTTTAGTTTTTCCTCTAAGTAATGTCACGGCGGCCGCTGAAAATTATTTCACATCATGTCGAGTGTCCCCAGAGAATGGATTACATATGAGTCCGAAACATAACGTGAACTTTTCTTTTGATACTACAACAAATGTGTCTAAAATATCGCAGATCCAAGTATTCCTACTATTTCTACCAAATTCCTTTCACGGGCCTTCTAGCAAATTCATTTACATTAGTAGAAATGTGAATACAATGTGGCCGCGATGGTAAAAAATCGACTAACCTACAGACAAATAATTATTACGAAGGTAAAATATATTTTTATAAAATGTACACTTTTTGGAAACACCCCATACGGCTTGTACAAGTACCATCAGCCATGTAACTATAGGTACTTTCTATAGATTTTTAAAGTTGAAAAATGTCTTAATTTTATGTACATTCAATTGATGAAACTCGTAAAATACATCACGCCTTTGTTCCTAAATAATAACAAATGCACAAGAAACTTTACATAGCCACATTAAAATAATAACATAAAATAAATATAGCAAATTCATAAAAAAAAAAAAACAAATTAAATGTTCGGCTATCCATAGTTCCATACCCTTTGTAGTGAAAAGAGTACAGTTAATTAATTTAGTTTAGAAATGCAATTACACTTACTAATGAATTCTTTGTGAAAATAATGGAATTGAAAAAAAAACAGCTTTGACGTTCGAATAACCCTTCCGACCACGTCAACTGCCAACCACAAATAATAAAAACAGTTGTCATCAATAAAATTATGTCTTTAACAATAAAACATAAAATAAAGCACAACCAGGCCTATGAAGGTTTAAAACTTCATCACATAAATAGTAAGGGCCTACGCTAGCTGACGCGGACACCCGCGCGTCCCCTTCCTGACACCCGTCGCGGGCCGACGAGTCCACGACAGGCGTCCGCGACAACGCGTAACCGCGCCTAACTTAGCGTTACTAGTATAATGAATAGTCTGTGAGCGTGTGCAAGTCTCGTGCGCACAGAGCGGCAGCCCGCTGCGCGGATTAAAGTCCGCCGCTCGCACCCGCACCAGTTAGCGGTGTTCTTACAATTTCTTATTAGACGGGCGTCCGTTAAGGGTAATACATATAGGTTGAAACAAATGTTTGAAAAGCTTTTGAAAACACCTAGTAGGTGCGTTAACTTTATTGGCAACGTCGTTTGTATTCTGTGTTCGTGAATGATCGGGAGCGGTCGTGCCCATCCGAAAACGAATGACCACTGCCAGACTTTTACGAAAGTTGACACACAATACCCGCAAACAAAGGTGGCTTTCAGAATGACAGGTTTAAGTGAATATTACTACTAATCTGCTTTCTTTTGACCATTGTATTATACAGATTAAAATACTCAATAAACATTACGAAGCGACGCAATTCATTAAAAAAAGGACAACCAAATTCGAATCACAGCTACAAAAAACACCATCAAACCCATTCAAATATGATGTGAAAAATCTATTATTATCACTTTTGGAGTATTAAATATTTACCTAAAAAGTAATGGTAGACAAAAATCATAAGTAATGTACAAAGTGGTCTAAGGAAGGTGGTTTTAGCCAAGTTTCATCTCTTGCCCTTGGCTCCGGATATGTACTCCTGGACTTTTCCCTGGAAGTCTATTTTGTTCTTCTTATACATTTCAGCTGCTTCGATGTTTAGAGGGTCTTCGAAGTTGAGGAGATCCTGGAAATTTTTTAGATTGACTTTACTGGAGCGTAAATGAACACACACAATACATATCCTCGTTCTGCCCAAGCTTTTTTAAATGAACATCTGGTTTCTGCCCAATGTTCTTAATTAAGCACAATTTCATTTTGATGGGTTCTGCCCAAGACATTCCTGAAGTATAAACAAAAAACTTCGGGCAGAAACCACTAAACATAAAGTGTTCTTTATTGAGCACATTGGGCAGAACGAGGTTATGTAACACCTGTTGGTGTTCGGCCTTCGCATATTTCATACCCACTTCTAGCATACTTTTAGGTCTTAAGTTCAGATGTACTACAAGTACCTACTTCAAACACCTAACTAACCTATTCCTAACTTCAAATACTGTCTCGCACCA
This sequence comes from Adoxophyes honmai, assembly GCA_005406045.1. Taxonomy (NCBI): domain Eukaryota; kingdom Metazoa; phylum Arthropoda; class Insecta; order Lepidoptera; family Tortricidae; genus Adoxophyes; species Adoxophyes honmai. The sequence goes on from BHDV01065446.1 coordinate 114,536, forward strand.
CACCTCTTGCGTTTTTTTTAATTACGACTTCAATAAAACTATGAACTATAAATATAAGTATAAGTACCGTAAATAATGAGTTCAGTCCCCACACCACATCCTTGAGCCTGCGAGTGGGCGCCCAGCCGTGCTCGTCTATCGAGGTCTGTCGAAGCAGAGACAAGCAGATGTCTCCATCCACATTGATATTCGGATGCCAAAGGCGGGTCATACATTTCACTTTTGGAGGCTGTAAAAGGAATTGAGAAATCAATAAAGGTTAGTTTTATGCCATTTACTACAGAATTCTAAAAATAACTAAATATGGAATGCAACTACACATGAATGTGATCCACAAAGCCCTAATACCAAAAAGATATAAAACTATAGTACTTAACTTAATTGGTAAGTAAATAAATAAATGATCATCTGAGTCTTTGCTAAGTTATTACTGTACCAGTATAAGACAAGGGTACTAAATCGCTCGCTTTAATATTATTGTATTGTGGCTATGCCATATAGAGCTAGTATAGATTATTAACATACAATTATTATAAGCTATTATTTATTATTTCAGTAATTCACTTCAACTTTATTTTCTAAGTATTCCGAAATTGAAGAGGCATAATTAATGTGTGAGTAATCTTGAACAGCTTCAAAATATCAGCTTGATGTTTAACAATCTTAATTCTATTACAAATTCAAGCACAATTTTTAGGTTTCAAGTTAAGAGGTAAAATAGTATCAGGTTGCCGGGTTTTCTAAATTCTGCTAATTTTACTTAAATCTGTAAACATGTTTACAGCAATTTGCTTAACTTATCAACTAACCATACTATGCAGCAGACATGTTAACATAATCAATTGTTTCACATACAATATTTATAAGCGATGTTTTGGTAAGTGCTATTTATTTACATTAGTTCTGATTGGATTCATGCAAGGCTGACAAAGCAAGTGTCCTTCCAATACTTGTACTGCTTTTACAGCATAAAATAATGAGGTTGAAGCTCAGTTTAATACATAATTTAAACATTTTATGTATCCCAACATAACTCACCGCCATATTATAGTCTTCGGTAACGAAAACACTAAATTTAAACTTGCCCCCCTGCCAGAAACCTTCGTCGGGGACGACCGTCAAAACGAACTCATTCAGCACATTAGGGTCATCGAAGTGCACGGAACACGTCCCTGGAAGATTCTCTTCCATCTCTTGAACCTCTTTCACCAGTAATTTGTCTCTGACTGATATTCTTTTACTCGATTCCACAGCAATGCCATTAGGAGGCTCCGTATGTTCCTTTTTTATCTTCCTATTAAGCGTAATCATTTTAATAACTAGTTTGACTTATATATACTTCAATATCCTGGAATTAATGTCATATCCACGACGTTGAACAGAGAGTTAATTATATTTCGCGTTAAAAATAATGGATTGGATTTCTATTCTATTGATACTGCAGTAGCGTGACGTCTTTAGTGTCAAATAAACGTCAAAACAAGTCTTGTCAGTCCATTGCGCAGACTAGCAAAATTGTGGCAGAATAGTGTCCTTTCCGATTCTGAAAATTACCAGTTTGTTGCAACGCATTTATAAAACGTCCTTTAATTAAATTTCAGAGTAACTTGAACAACATAAGTCTGATGTCATTTCTGTTGTCAATTTAGATGGAATTTGTGATATTTAGCGTAATTTTATGAAAAACTTTAGTTTTCTTAAATATTAACTGTATTGATAGTACTTAGTGCAAATGGCAGAGATATCTTGGCCTTGGCAGTACAGCTTCCCTCCTTTTTTTACGTAAGTAAATCAATTTTTGATAGTCACAAGAATACGGTTTTAGAGTAAAAACAAATCATGTCCATTTTGAGGAAAACTTGGAAGTATATCAATGAGGGGAATGCTCACATTGTTATTGGGATACAAGAAGACAATCCAGATTCCAATTACGTGCTCCGTCTTGTTAAAGAAGACGGAAAAAGTTTGCAACTAAACAGTATCCGTAAGTCAGCTGATTTCGTCAATTTGGTTATGATGCCCTTAGTGTCCAACACATTTTATGGTCAGCTTGAAGTAGTAGAGATTCCAGCTCAGGAATTACCACAGTTGATACGAGATTTGAAAAAATTTCGCCCCAAAGAAAGATTAATAAAATCCCAAATAAGTTGTTATGCTGTCAAAACAAGAAACTTAACAATCTTGGATCCGAAAGCAATCAATTACTGTGTCGAAATAAAACCTAAAGAAGGTTTCATAGCATCTAATTTCCAAAAATATGGTAAATGCTATTATTGTCTGAGACAGTTTTTAAAATTAGAAGAAGGGCAAATTTCAAATGCAAGCAAATATTGCCCTCTCGATTTGTTCTCTGGAGACAGGAATAGAATGAAAACAGCATTATTTCACTTATCTGAGAGCCCACAAAACAATTTTAAGTTATTTGAAAATGGGCAGATTGTATTCAGTGAAATTAATAAATCCAAATTTAATGATGTTATTGGAAATATTGGCATGTTTCCATCAACAGATGTGTTCTTTGATTTTGTAATAGATGCATTGTTAGCCAGTCAAAGTAGACAAATTTATAAGCTCAAAAATACCAAAACTGACAGCAATATCAATAAATGCAATGCAACTTGTCATTTATATGAACAAACTACATTGTACAAAATTTTACAAACCCAAAAACTATGTGATAGAACAAAAGATGTGCCAACAATGCTCAATATTGAGTCCTTGGATTATGTATCAACAATTTTGGAGCAACTCGATTCAAATTCGAATCTCTATAAAAACATAGAAAGAGACCAGTTTTTAGACAAAACGGATGCAGTACATTTGGCTCTAATTGCAGCCATTGCCAAAGATTGTTCTATAATGATCACATTTTCAAATCAGAATTATACCTCAGATGATGATAAGGAAATTGAGAATCTTGAATTTATTCTGATCAGTGAAAAGAAGGTCCCTTTTAAAGTCTCTGTGACAGATTTAGAACCAAAACTACCAAAAACTTTAACAAAGAGAAGAGATACCGAGAGAAAGCTGATTGAATTGTATGAGAAAAAATTGATTCAGGAAAACGGTTATGTAAGTATCAGGGAAAGGGAATTTGAACTAAAAGTTAATTAATGCGATGTACCCAGTGCTCTATGCTGCAATGGCAATAAAAATAATAAAAGTGTGTTGAAATTTTAATTTTATAATATGTTTAACAAATTTATAAAAAACAATTTAAGAAATGAAACAGCCATAATAAATACTCATTATTTCCCTAAAATTATGAATTATGAAATAGTTTGAAAAGCAAAATTGATGTGTATTTTTACATTGATCTTGTGTAGTCTCCGATTTCGAATAAACTCTCCCCATTTCTTCTATGGACATCATAAAAACCAACGGAATAGGTTCAGGTATGCTTCAGGCTAGCAACCTGTCACTATTATCCCTCCAACCCATCCATGTTTAAACCTAAAAGTATGCTAGTAGTAGTGTCCATTTGGGAATAATGTAAGTACTCGTATGTGAGTAATGTAGACAATGACTTTTTGCAGAGTATTCTAATCCATCATAATATCTTCTTTCTCATGTACCCATCCATACCAAACATTTTACTTTACCACTCTAAACCTTCAATTTTCAGGATCCAGCCACACTCAGAAACCCGTTCTAAGCAACTCGAAGCATGGCAGCAACTAATCGCAGAATACCTTAAAACTACAAAGCAATCGACCATAGACATAAGAGAATCGCAGAACACACCTCTATTTAACAACCAAGCGATTAACAGAAAGCTATCGCAGGAATCTATTCTAACTATACTTGATTATATGGCTAAAGTCGGGCAAGCCGCCCCTCTGGATAAGAGTAGGAATGTGTGGGAGGTGTACTGGCACTCTCTGGACGAGTGGGGCAACATGGTTTACACGTGGGCGAGCAATAATGGGATGAATAATTCTGTGTGTACGTTGTTTGAACTGCGGGAGGGAGAGAATACTGTTGATGAAGGTTTGTTGTTTTAATTAGTAGTAGTAGTTGTGTGTGTTCCGTGTGGTGTCGGATTTAGAATAACACCTCTCCATTTCCTCCGTGGATGTCGTAAGAGGCGACTAAGGACTTAGGTTGAGGTATACTTTAGGCGACGGGCTAGCAACCTGTCACTATTGTACCTGCCACCTCAAACCCTAAAAAAAATATGCTGGAAGTGGCCATGAAGCGTGAAGTAGTCATTGTTTTGTCTATGTAGCATTTTGTGTGCTCTGCCTACCCCGTTTGGGAATACAGGCGTGATTGTATGTATGTAGTTGTAGTAGTGATTTCTGATAAGTAGTACGTATTTTTCGTTACTTTGAGGTCATACATAAATTCTAGTGTAGATACGCCTGTAAATGCAAATAAACATTTAAAAAAAAGAAATAAAAAAACAAGCCAAATTTTCAATCATAATACTTAAGTAATTTATTTATGGTTTGGCTAAAAACTGGACTCTATGACTAAGACTTTGCTGTCCATCCGTCTGTCTGACACCAGGCTGCATCCCAAGAACCGCATTAGCTAGACAGTTAAAACATTCACAAGTTACATATGTATTTCTTCACTAGGACAACACATACCCAAAGCAAAATATGTGGTGGTTGGGTAAGCCAAATGGAGTACCTAGAGCACATGAAAGGTTCCATAGACATCATGACTATTTTACGCTTCGTGGCCACTTCTAGCATATCTTTTTTTAGGTTTTGAGTTGGCAGGTATAACAGTGACATGTTGCTAGCCTGTCGCCTAAAGCATACCTTAACCTATTTCCTTAGTCGCCTCTTACGACATCCACGGAAAAAATGGGGAGGTATTATTCTATCCCGGCAACACAAATAGTAGTTGACCGCATACGTCGAGCGACTGCTGACACTGCTGAATTGGCGACGACCACATTAGATGAACAGCTCCTAGTTTGACAACTCTCGACGCAAACTTACTTTGTACAAACGCGCTTCTATAGTTCTGTTTCATACCTAATTTGTCCTGTGTGGTGTCTTTCCGTGGATGTCGTAAGAGGCGACTAAGGAAATAGGTTTTAGGTACGCTTTAGGCGCAGCGCAGACGTCAGAGTTTTGTGCGATCGAGTCTGCGCAGCCATAAATTGTCTGAATGGCGCGGTGACAGCTTCCAGGAATTTCCATTCAGAGTTTCGTGGAAGCTGTCACCGCGCCATTCAGACAATTTATTGCTGCGCAGACTCGATCGCACAAAACACTGTCGTCTGCGCAGCGCCTTAGGCGACAGGCTACCAACCTGTCACTATTATACTACCTCTTCCATCTGTTTTCAAACCTAGAAGTGACTGCGAAGCGTATAATAGACATAAATCATGGTTTTGTCTATGTCACCTTTCGTGTGCTCTGCCTTTCCCATTTGGGAACATAGGCGTGATTGTATGTATGTATATGAGCCACCATAGAACCTTTTCAAAGAGAAAACTACTTATTACAATTTCCGCTGATAATTAATGAGATGTCACTATGACGTTCACTGTGAATTGGTTCCATGGTGGCTCATGAATTAAAGTCCTTGACTGTACTTACCTGATTTGTTTTACCACATCTTTTACAGAATTCCATGGACTGGACATGACGATTCTAGTGAAGGCGCTGAAGTCGCTGGAGGCGAAAGGCAAATGCGAGCTCATGGAATTCGACGACAACCAGGGAGTTAAGTTTTTCTAGAGCAGTGTTTAGTTCACGTATTTGTAAATATATGTTTGGATGCATTTGTTAAGTTAACATTTTATGATGTTGGAGTATATTGTCTGATATTTTATTAAGTATATTGTTTTTTATTTGTTAGTTTACGACTTCGTCTGTGCTCCCTGAAGACTTACGCGTGACGCCTCTTTAGGTCCATAAAAATAATTAGGTGCAAAAAAAAACCTTTTTTCTTAATAATTTATTCGAATTCTTTAATAATATTTCACATTGTAAAATTGTACAGTTTCGAAATAATCTTACAAAATGACTATCGATCGGTACAAAATGTTTCTTTTTAGCTACAAATTTTGTAGAAAACAGTGGAATGTATCATAATGGTCAAAATGACCAAAAAGAGCATAAAACGGATAAAAAGGATCCTAAATTTCTTAAACAAAATTGTTGCCATACTCAAGAAAATTACGTCAAAAGTGTGACTTTCTGCTACAGCAAGCTAATTTCTATTCCTGTCATAAAATAAACGTCTCGCTCTAACCAAATGTGAGAGAAAGAGACTATACAAACACTTTTCATAAATGGTAGCGTACTAAGGCCTCTACACTGCATTTGAACTGGACCCCTAACGGCCCAATGTTGGGCATACTCTTTCGCAAATGGTGGGATCAAACGGTTTGATAAAAACAAGCTCATCATTTATGGTTTATTTGTAAATTAAGAAGGTGTATTGTATTGATTGTTCAATATCCGAAGTTGCATCTAGTCTCTGTTTGTTTTATACGCGGAATTAGACTAGAGACAAGTCCATTTGATTTACTTTTCCATGGATCTTTATCCTTAACTACCAGAATATGTTTTTTGCCTTCATCCGTTGTTCTCTGTTATACAAGAAAAGGGCCATTTAAAAAAGGTGAACATTTTTCTTAACGGAAAACTAGTCAAAATAAATAAAATTGCTGTGACCTTTTTTTAACACTTCAAATTACTTATTCTAGTACATTACACTTTAAAACTAACAAGGGATCAGTCTTCAACCAAAATGTACATTACCGTAATAGCTACTAATAACTAGCTTAAAATATAAACGTAAAACAGCCTACAAAAGTGTAAAATTTAAATTTTTTTGTTTGTATTTGTTACTGGTTACAAAAATGTACCATTCGAAATTATTGCCACATTAAAAAAAATACATCAATGATGTAATTTACAAATATTGTGCCAATGTTATTTTTACGCGTAAGTGGCAGATTCTTGCGTTTATGTTTCATGCTAATAATTACAGTATAGGTATATAAAATAACAACAAACCTTAAAAACAAGTGGCGAAATAAATATATAAAAATCCAATATAATATTATTAAAATTGTGCCATTATAAATTGTACTTTCTAGTTCAAACACATTTAAAATTACCACTATCAAATATCATATAATATTAACCGTACAAACTCAACCACGACTCTTATTGCTATCGCTAATTACAAAATGGGGTTACATATGTATAAATAAATTATAACTAAATACTACGACATCACAGATACTTTACAATTACAACGGGGCATAATTATTATGTTGCGTTTGGAATGTTCCTTTTACAAATGTACAAACGTACAAATCACCTAAAAATTACGGGATAAGCCAGTATTTATTCTATTTACTCATCTTGGTTCTGGCAACATTACGTTATTAGTAATATTGGCGCTGGTAATACTGGCGACTTTAAAAAAGTAAACCGTCAACTTACATGTTACCGAGCTTCTCAAAATGGCATGTTTTAAACTGATTATGCTTTCAAACACATACTGGTACCTTATCGATAAAATTGACTGACTGATATCGAGGTACTGGAAACATCTAAAAGCTTCCACCGTAAATGTATATTAGTCTTATTGTGTTTATAATTACTGTGAATAGACCACAGTAAACGTAGTGAAGGTGTAAGACCTATTATTGCCATTAAACTGAAGAAGTAAGGCAGTGTGCTCGGGTAGGACTCTGAGGGCTCATGCCATGTGAGCAATCACCGTTCAGGCTTTTACTTTAACTTCAATGCGGATACTAACAGGTTAAACGATAAGACATTACAACTACCTTGACGAGAATTTTAGACCTTGGAAATCCTCATTGATGTTCCAATGTGCATAAACTGAACGACATCCACTAACCAGTCGATCAAGATTCCTGATTGGTTGTTTTACTGATTCACACGATTTACTTGATTTAGTTTTAGTTAATTACCTAACCACACAGTGCGAAATTTAAACCATACTTTCCATAAATCTCACAAACTAGTATTTAAAAGTAAGGCGACCCTTACAGATGTTCGCTGCACTCCAGCGCAGCGTTGCAGTACCCATTTCCAACTCTCTCTCCGTTTGTAGTGTTGGCATTACCGTTTATGCCGTTGGCAACACCGTTGGTCTTTTCCGCACACACCACTAGGTCTACTGAAGGGACTACGGCGTTGGACTTGCCGCCAGGCGGGCGGTAGAACCACCATGCTAGGAAGAAGAAGAGGAGTGAGCAGAGTTTACCCACCAACGCCAGGGCTAGCATATACCTGAAACAAAGGTAAAGTTAAAAGAACAACTGGAATATTTATGTCACACACATTTAACAACATTAGGTAAGGTTGATAACTTTTACAGTGTTAGTTAAATTAAAAATCGTTCCGATTGCAGTAATAGTAGGACAGTCAGTGTTTTGAAGTTTTAGGAAATGTACACCATTCAAATCAATCACCCTATTTGCAGACGTCTCCAAAGTCTGTACAGTTGAACCTAAATTTCCTGACCCACCGCAGAAAGAATCCATTGGTTTTATGGTAATTCGTGACGCAACCGACTAGGTAGGTTGAAGGTTTAACAGGAGTGTAATAGATTTATGCATAGGCTGATGACGATGATGGTGACAATGATGATGATAATGCCGAAGATGGTGGTAACTCACCTGCTCATGTTGACGTTGTCATAGAGCAAGCAAGCTCCAGTCCGCTCGCAGGTCCGCCCCCAGAGCGAGCAGGACAGATCGATGAGGAAGCCGAAGAGAAGAGGAGCCGGGATCGTGCCCAGCAGACGGACCTTGATCCACTGGATGCCCAGCGCGAAGGAGCGCTGGTCTTCGCGGACACACCTAGAGTAAGTGAAATCTTTATTGTACGTTCAGAAACATTGGAAATGTGTGTATTATATGACTCTACTGTGTCTTAAGGAATCGGGAAGGATTTTATATAAATTATTCTCAACTTTTGATATTATTAAGTAGTTCAAATGATAACTTATACATTCTGGTTTCTGGTACAAACCTTAGTGTAGCAGAGAGCGCTGGCATGGTTGCGATGAAGGTGAACAGCATTACACAGAAAGAGAGAAAAACGAAGAGCCAAAGATACGGGCAAGATGAAGAGCAAATGCTATTGATGGCTGAGTAAGTGACCGTCTCGTTGGAACCTGAAAATCAAGCCGACAATTAATGTCAACAAGATGTATTAAAAAAAAGAAGGTACTAATGTCTTAAGACTTCTATATATAAAGCCTTTGACTGTGTGACTTTACAAATAGACACCGAGGTTCAATCGGTAATGCTGCAAATCCTAAGTTAGATTCGTTTATTGTACACTGTAGGTTAGTCAGAAATCATAGAAACTGGTCACAATTATTATTACAGATTCTGGTTACAAATATATCTGAATTAACTTGGTAGTCCCGCAAGGATATATTTTAGGACCATTCATCTATTACGCATACATAAGTAACTATATCGAGTTCTTTTTTGGTTACACTGATGCATGGAACTACTGACCAGGAACGATGTATTGGGTGGTATTAGCAACACATGCGCAATCGCTGTAAAGCTGCGCGGCCCCGTGCAGCGCCTGAGCGCCGCAGCCCGCGTGGCACGCCGAGTAGTAGACCACGCCGTCGGCGCCGCAGACCGGCGCGAACGCCGCGCCCGCGCATCCGCACATTGAATTGCAGGACGCTGCTAATCGGTCCGATCTGACAAACATAAACACGTAAACTTCATGCCTCTATTCCCTAATAGAGTAGCCAGAGCACACGAAACGCTACATACACAACATCTTAGCTATTTTACTTTTTGCAGTTCTTGATGAAGGTGTATCAGCGAAATGTTCCTAGCGTGTCGCCTAAAGCCAACCCAAACTTATTTCCTTGGTCGCCTCTTACGACATGAATGCAGAAATAGTCATGCTTTTGTCTATGCCACGTTTTGCGTGCTCTGAAATACCCTATATCTATGACGATCCTTTTGTGTACTTTGTATGTTTGAACATGTCAAAAATTATGTACAATTTTATAATGATATAAGTACCACACCTATCTTGACACTAACCCTGACACACTAGGCGAGTTGTACGGCACAGTGACGCCTGCAAATGGATAATCATCACAGGTTAGCACGAAGCTGAAGGTGAAGGCAGCGGCGACTAGTGTAGATGCCACGCAGAGCTTGATGATGCCGGCGCAGGCCAACTCCCAGCGCTTGACCAGCCAGCCGCCGAGGAACGTGCCTCCGCCGCCTGCTGGCACTGTGATCACTCCTGAGGAAACACCGGTAGGTATAATTAGTGTCGTGACCAGGATGGTGAAAGGAATGTCGCGTTGGTTTGGGCATGTGGAGAGATTGAATGAAACAAGGGTGTGAAAGCAAATTTGCTAAGGAAGCGGGTTGCGCTAAATCGGTCGAGGGCGCCCTCGATGAACGTATATCGACCAGATCGGTGAGAATCTGATGAGAGGTTAAATTAGAAGTATCCGTTACCGACGAGCATTTTAGAAGATTACGATGAGTGTGGGTGAAGCGAGAGACGGGGTGTCCCTAACGAGTCGCCATTTGTGACATCGTTTGTCCTAAAATCACATGCCCGAACCGTTTTATCCATTGGACAGGATCGTTAGGGGTAGTGTCCATTAGGACTTCCACTTTGGACCTAAATTGAGACGATAACTTCCTTGTAATTTGACTTTAGATTTGAAGGCAAAATCCAAAAAATAAAGACAGTTCCCAAAAGAAACCAACCATTTTATGGAGTCAGACTGCATCTTACTGCTTCCTATCTAGCCTAAGTCAATGGAATCTCCGATAAATTTTTATTTACTTCGAATCGCGTTAGCAGATGGACAATGATAATGATCAGAAAAAGGTTTCGTTTTACGTGTGAGGCACGGCACCATCCTAACATACCTAACAACAATGCCGCCGAGCTCGCGTTTACAGCAAACTGGTTCTCGATCAACTTCGGCAAGAACGCAGCGAAGCCGGATATCAGCATGCCCTCGCTGGCTCCAGCCAAGTTCAGGAACAGGAAGGTTGGGTTCCTCAGCAGGGCTGTGGCAGCCCGGGGCAGTTCCCGGAGAGAGCTGAAGGCAGCCGACTTGGAGGCTGTGTCGTGGGCTTCAGAGACTTTGGAGGCGCGGATTTCGTCAGCACCTGCGAAGCAGAGAGTCAAACATAAAACTACCGTGAGACTCACTCATAGTGAAAAATGACGGAATTACTCACGTTGTTTATACCGAGATTAGCTCGACATGTTTCGGATCAATCCGAATTTCGGATCTGATGTTGTTAGTGTTGTGTGCTACCCGTCTTTTGACAATAATAGTGAGTGTGTTAGCGAAAATGTGGGTAGTTGTGAACTGCTGTCAGCTGTGCCTAGTAGTCGCGCGGAAAGAGCGGCTGCACGCAGTGCGCGTCTGTCCGCTGCCGTGGCGCGTAGCTCCAGATGATGGATCACGGATTGATCCGAAACATGTTGAGCTAATCTCGGTATAAACAACGTGAGTAATTCCGTCATTTTTCACTATCAGAGAGTCAAATTCAGAAGTAGCTGAATATTCGTGATTCGTGAAAGAGTTAATGCTCAATACTGTAGTGAGTAGTGAGTCTCGCTTGAAGAGCACTAGCTGAGAGGTACATGAGTTGTACAGGGTCGCCCGTGAATCTATCACTGTTAAAACAAACCCTGATTAAATAAAATAAACTTCATTGACTTGTAATTTTATAATGATTTGTGTATTTCAAGAACTTATAACTATTACACTAAATAATAGTCTTACATCTGGTTGGTCTCCGATCAATGCTGTCCGGATTTCAAGACAAGTCTGTCAAACTATATTCGGGTCGGGAATCATTTCAAATATTCAATAAAAATTTAATCTAAATGTCTATTTCCAGACAGTATTCAACAGGCCAGCAATATACATACTGCCTATTTGAGTATCCCTACAATACCCTAACTCAGGAGTTTCCAAACTGTGCGCCGCGGCGCCCTGGTGCGCCGCAGAAAGTATTGAGGGGCGCCGCCGTGAGTCGATTCTCTATCATTATCCGCTACTACAACTATCCGAGCCTTCTTTGTTATGTATCTTTTTCAAATAGTTGCCCAGAGTAGGGCGCCGTGACAGAACTCTAAATTTGTGAGTGCGCCGCGGACTGAAAAAGATTGGGAACCCCTGCCCTAACTTATTATCTTACCTGGTAACTCATAGGGAAACGCCAGCAAAGGCACTGCCACGATGAGACATAACAGTGCTGATAGTAGGAAGCCGACCCACCACGCCCCAATCCACAAGGAGCTGACTGGGGTGATACCTAACCTGAAAGAAAAAGTATACACTTAATTAGAACAACCAACTCAAAAGAAAACCTCTTGTACGGAGACCTGTTCCCAGCAGATGATAAATGTAATGATGATGGCTATCAAGATAGAATAGGGAGACTCCACTTAGAAGTGATAGACAGTAAACAACAATTTTGAACTGGTTTTTTTTATCCGTATTTTTTTGGGCTTCGCATGACGACATGCCAGTCCCTTTTAAGCAAGACAAATAAACATCACGCCTGCGTTCCCAAATGGAGAAGAAGAATGAAGGAGTTTTTAAGCGCAATTTTAGGTAGGTATTAACCATAGAGGATAGAACTATAGAGAAACAATGTTCGCAACCCCGGTCCGCAAATAGTTTGTTGATTTCAACATACTAAACGTCACCGTCACTGTCACAGAAACTGCACACAGCCAATAACCGTAGAGAAAAAGGCACTAGCGTTACGCGCGATCTTAGACCGGCCAATAAGAGCACAGCGATCACTTCAATTGTTTTGCGGAATAATTTCCGAACAACCAAGATGACATTAGTACTCTATAGGTTCTATCCTCAATGGTATTAACCCAGACAAAGGAGGTATAACAGTAACAGGTTGCTTGTTTGTCACCTTAGGCATGCCTTGATTTGTTTCTTTAGTCGACTCTTGCGACATCCACACCGGAAAACAACTACATATTTTGAAAACTATCAGATTTTTTTTTAAAACAGCGCTAACTTTACGACTAAATCAGAGCACCAAAACCACTATTACAATCGCAAATACAACGTCAATTTGCAGACGTAGAAACTAATAGCATGTGCCTACTTCATCAGCGGAGTTTACCGCTTGGATAGCAATGCAAACCGCATTAGCATGGGACAACACTTGATGCAAGCTCACTGCCGAGCCATGTTCAGCGTTCGTGTTAGATAGGTATACTTAGTAAAGGGCCTAGTGCCCGTCGCTACGAGTTCGCGTAGTATAAGGGATCTCATCATTTTCATTCTTAATTCTATAGCGTTCGTGTTAGATTTATACAGGGTGGCCGAGAATTGACCGTAAATATTTTAACCACTCGGGTCGGGTTTACGCGTCTAAAAACCCCTGTAAAAGAATTCCTGAAAATTACAGCCAACATTAAAAATAACGGCAAAGAGCGGTAAATCTTAATATTGAGCTTCAAAGTCACAAATGGTCAACAACCGATGCATGGTCAACTATAGGGTCACCCACCCTAACTACGTTTGCAAGTACTTATCTACGCAAGTCTGGTCTGAATTTCTATCACATTCCAACTCAGGCACTCGATGTATAAGGTAAATGTCCGTTTCACCGGCACCTTAAGACCTAGGTGCACTTTTATTTTTTTATTAAGGGATGGAAGGCACTCACAG
>BHDV01065446.1:146820-169918 GCA_005406045.1 Adoxophyes honmai
AGGCCTGACTAATTACTGAAATTATAATTTCCAGTCTGCAGGTGCATTCAGTATTGAAAGAATTATCCTTTAACTCCTAAGCATTGCGGAGTTGACCTTCCATCATCAGCTCAGTCATATTCTTTTTACTGCCAAACGTAAATACTGGTGTAGCTTTGAAAAATGTACTAAAAACATTACCTGTGCCTATAAAATTTGAGGGTTGCCCTCGATTTTCATATTCCATCATCAGGTCAAGATATACTGACAATGGGACACTTGAAAACTATATCCTTTCAAACATAAAAAGAATTTTCTAAATCGGTCCAGGCGTCTTCGAGTAATCAGCGAACACACATAAAAAAAAAAAAAAAAGATCGCGACGAATTGAGAACCTCCTCCTTTTTTTGAAGTCGGTTAATAAGACGTGACTCATATTTTTCTTCTATTAATTAGAATGGTATGTCTTAACCCAGTACACACGCCCATTGTATGTAAGTCTCGCAGATGCAAATCGACAGATATTAAGTAAAAAAAAATATTAATGCTAGATGTTGGCCGCGACTCTGTTTGTGTAGAACTTCAGGACTCAAAGTAAGTAACTGTTATAAAAAAACTACGTTATTTATTTTCGTATATTGCACAAACACTTCAAAATTAAAGTGTTTATAACGCAATATAGGGCAACACAACCACACCGCTCTCCGTCGCCGGTCGCTATCCCGTCCCGGGATATTTATAGTGCATTAACATCCTTATAATTTCCCCAGGGACGGCGACACTGGCCGGGAGATTACCCCGGGCTGCTGGTGTTGCCTTCCCGAAAAGGTGGGTAGAATACCTGTGCATTATTGTTATTATCTGTGGCCGTATTGTGGTGGAGGTGCAGGGATGAGTCCCTGTGAAATTCTTAAAGTCGTTTTACTTCACATTATTTGCCTTTAATAACTGCGTTCGGAGTGCTTTAAAAGTACCAACAATCGAACCAACTGATTCCTGACCCGCCGCAGAACGTTGTCACAATAAACGTAATAAAGATTTCCTTTGTCAAGCAATGCAATGTCACTATGACGTTCACTGTGAATGGGTTCTATGGTGGGTCAGGAATCAATTGGTCCGATGGTAGTTGTACTTGTACATTAGTGCCTTTAATCTAATTGCCGAAATACGGAAAAAATTTGTTTCGAGTATGACGTGTCTATTAATAAAAAGTAATTGATGAGAAGTGTCTCGTGTTACCATTACGAGCCACATGTCCGCACCAGATCCTGTCTAGATCTGAAGGGCTATTGTCTAACACATCAAAAATCTACAACGTTTTTAATTTGACAGGTGAAACCAAAAATGTTAACATTTCAAAGCGGTTTTTGGTTTCAACTGTCAAATTAAAAACGATGTTGATTTTTGGTGCGTTAGACAACAGCGCTGCTGGTCCTGAACTGGAAAATTTTGTCATATTGTTTACCCTGTAGGATATTACATAACTATTTCAGATAACAACGTTAAAGAGTCAAATGAGCTATCATAATAATGGTAAGGAACGCCGTAAACTTCAGTGTGCCCTGTTAGAGAAAAGTATACTAGCATATGCATATTCTAGTAATGCGTGCTCTGGTAAATTAGAACCAATTTATTGATCGTCTTGGATCATTAACTTCACAGCTTAGAGTGTAATATCTTTGCATGCCTTGCGAGAGTTAAAAGAAATTATGCATAAATTGAAATACGGCTCGAGCAGTTAGGGGTCCGCAGAAGATGGTCTCGCGATCGCCTGGTTATTGTTTTACAAGCTTTTATTCACTTTGTTTGTCTGTGATCAAAACTTGCAACAAGATCAAAATCCTGGTGACAGATCTAGTGTACCCCGTGTGGTGTCAAGTTAAAGAACACCTCTGAAATTCTTTTGTGGATGTCGTAAGAGGCGATTTAGGATATAGGTCAAGGTGTAAGCGACAAGCATAGAGGATAGAACCTATAGAGAAACAATGTTCGCAACCCCGGTCCGCAAATAGTTTGTTGATTTCAACATACTAAACGTCACCGTCACTGTCACAGAAACTGTACAGAACCAATAACCGTAGAGAAAAAGGCACTAGCGTTACGCGCGATCTTGGACCGGCCAATAAGAGCACAGCGATCACTTCAATTGTTTTGCGGAATAATTTCCGAACAACCAAGATGACATTAGTACTCTATAGGTTATATCCTCAATGGCGACAAGCTAACAATCTGTCAACATTATACGCTTTTCTTCTGTTTTTGAACCTAAAATTATGCTAAGTAACATAACAGTTTTGTCTATGTTACATTTCATGTGCTCTGTCTTCCCCATTTGGGAACATAAGCGTGATTGTATGTATGTAATGTATAATGTTTTGGCATCTGAAGTCCATAATAATACGATGGCACCCGAAGTGCACACAATTTTTTAGAGCCTCACAGCACACGACTTGACTTTGCCCTCTGTGTGAAATTAGCGATATTCTTCTATTTCCATTTAGTGCATACATACATACATACATATTCTCACGCCCATATTCCCATGAGGGGTAGGCAGAGCACGTGAATTCAAAAATCCAGTGCCACGTTTAGCAAATTCAAGGTAACCAGATAGTTAAACGTGATATTGCGGTGACAGGTTGCTAGCCTATCGCCCACAATACACTAACCCTTTCCCAGAGTCGACTCTTACGACACCCACGGGAAGAAAGGGGGAGGTGCTATTATAACCCGGCACCACATGGGTCCATTTAGTCAATTTAGTTCCATTTAGTGTAAGGTATCAAAATGGAAATAAGTTTCACTAAATAAGTAGCAACATAGGTATTTGTAGTATGTAGATTATACTGACGAACAAAAATACGGCATCACTAGGTCATACAAAGTTGTATGAAAAGTGTATACGTTTCGTTTATAACTTCTGCCATGGTATCTCAGGCGTAATGTGTTGAATATTCATATAGAGATACTTAATTGATTCGTTTTGTAATTTCATTTTAATTTCATGCGTTTTATAATGGAGGTTACGTAACGTGTGGGAAAACTCTCAGTTTATGTTTAAAATAGAACAATCAAAGTTGAGTAAACGTGTTGACGACGTCTCACTGGTTAAATTCTTCATTTCAATGTGGTTATTCATTTTATTTATGTTATTACAATAACACAAAAAGTAACATTTTTATTTTGAATTGCATTGATTGGTCATATCAAATCATTGAAGTTTTCCGAAGAGGTAAAATGGAACGTGTTATGGGGGCTGAACGTATAGGAAATGACCCCTTCTATCCGCCAAATTACTGTGGCACACGATACGCCAAGCATCTTCTATACTCATAAGTCATAATATAATCATGTTAGTCATTAA
The DNA here is from genome assembly GCA_005406045.1 of Adoxophyes honmai. Classification (NCBI taxonomy): domain Eukaryota; kingdom Metazoa; phylum Arthropoda; class Insecta; order Lepidoptera; family Tortricidae; genus Adoxophyes; species Adoxophyes honmai. The sequence continues at coordinate 150,164 of BHDV01065446.1, forward strand.
TATTTATAAAATAAGTATATTTATATCACGCTCATTTCTTCACTGGCAGTATTCGGCATGCGTTTTAACCATTTTCCGCATTGTTAATTTATTTTTTATTTAGATTTTTTTCCGGCTTGATTTTGTCGGGTAAAGTTTGACAAGCAAACAAATTGTCATTTTACATTTACATACATACAATCACGCCTAAATTCCCAAACGGGGTAGGCAGAGCACACAAGACGCTACATAGACAAAACGATGACTATTTCACGTTTTGTGGCAACTTCTAGCATAATAGTTTTTAGGTTTTGACATATGTTTGACATTAACTGATTGACAAGACTACGATATTATTTCGTGTAGACAGCAGCGTACCGTTTGCAAAAAAAAGATTCCTAATAGTCGCACCCAAAGTTCAGTAAGTGAAGTCACAAGTAAATAAATTGTATGTTTACAGTATGTGCCACACAATACATGCAATACAAAACTGCTCTCTCATACAATAAAGTAGTAAGATTAAACTACAGGCTGTATTCAAAATGAATCAGAGCAGAAACCTCAACAATTTGAGGTTTTGAGTCAAGAGCGCGTGAGGTGAATTACATGGCCGTTAAAAATAAAAATGCCGGCTCCGTTACGTATAATGGCATGTAACTGAATGTAATGTAATATGTTACGTTACTAACGGTTCAAATTGATCGTAGCACATTTTTTTCGGTGGAATTTTGCGATAATGTTAAAGAAACGGAAGTTTGAGATCCCGAGTTTAAACACCGGTCAAGGCACATTAGTACGATGATCTTGCAATGATCAGTGGAACATAAATACAAGTAGGTACGCTGTCAAGTCTTAAGTGAATATGAATGCTGGTGTAGCTATACATACAACATTTTATGGAAATCGTGTAATTGACTTATATGTTTAAAAATAGACTGTTCACTTTGACAAGCTTAGTTTGTATTGTAGTCTTGCAATAATAAAATCTATAGGGTACTTCCCAGTGACCTACAGTCAAAGAAATTTGGCATGAAGCAAATTGTATTTGCATCGCAAAAAAAACTTCTGCAATAGGGTTTTTGAACATTTTTGAAATATACTTTTAATAAATTCTTCATTATGTAATAAACACGATATATAAGTATTTCCGGATTCTTGTCTGTATTAACAAAGAAAATAAATATTAAAGTTCAAATTCTCAAACTCACGCCAAAAACGCTGTTTGACGTCACATGCAAGTAAACAAAGGCACCACACAAAGAAGCTGTCAAAATTGTCATGTCAAATTATCAATGTCCACTTTGACCACAGATACCTTTCATGGTATGTGACGTCATCAATAAATCGCAAGCGTTTCAGTCTCAGATACATTATTCACGAATATTAGAAATTAATAGAACAAAATACTCTAAAAATGCATAATATTTTGAACAAAAGAAAGTGAAATATGTTTAATTTTCCTATAATCTGTTAGGATGGCCACAAATTATAGTTTATTTTTACTGTTGTCAAAGACCCTATTATTTAATTATTTTGCAGTCAGTGTTGTGCGAACACTGGAAAAGTTAAGTTTTTTCTCAACCCAACTCGCACTTGGCCGTTTTTTTATGAATGTCTATAAATTGCTTCAAATAATTTGTATTTCAAGTATTTCAACCACTTACCTAATTTACTGTATTTATCCTAAATCTTTAAAACATGACACCTCTATTAAATTGAAAATATAAATTCCCCCAAGCACGGTCTAACTGCCTTCATTGCATTTTTCAGACCTTAATATAAAAGCGAATAAATCACGAATAATATGATTGCGAAATTAAGCCGGGGCCACACTGAGCGCGTTCCAAGAGCTAACGTCTCTAAACGCGCTCAGCGCTGCCCCGGAAATAGATCAAAATCACTTTTTCATCAAAATCATTTACTTAAAATACACTTTTCAAAATATAGTGACAGAATTTTTATGTCTTGAATTCGAATCTTTTTGTTTAAAATTCCCGAAGTAGTAGTGAAAACAAAATTGTAATTCATTACGAATATTTTTTTGTAGTGTACAAAAAGACAAAAAAATACAGTGAAAATATATAGAAAAGATAATAATATGTATACCGTAAGTTCGGGTTACTTTGCCCACCGACCGATACGAACGCATTTTACCCGGATAATTAATCCAAAGAAGTTACTCCAAACACTATAATAAGCAACTTAATCGCATGATGGTTATCTAGATAGATCACTGATTGAATAAAAATATATTTTATGGGTGGGCAAAGTAACCTTGTAGGGCCAAAGTAACCCGAGTTTAAGGTAGATAAGATCGTATAAAATTTAAGTCACAGAACATCATCAAAGTACTCTTACGTTGTTCCGCCATTTTGAAGCGTCGTCAGTGCGGTTAGCACGCACCCGTGCGCTGAACTCCGCCACAAATCATAGGTTTATTAAACGCGGCGCTAGCGCTCCACTGTCGTTTACGAGATTAAATTAAGGAAATAACTTTTACTGTACGTGTCTTCCCCTAATTCTAGAGCTTTGGAATTTTTAACTAAGCATCCTTGCATGTAAATGCAACTAAAGAAATGGCTACAACAAACTAAGCTAGCATCCTGTCACTATTATACATATTCATCGGAACGTCTAGTGTGTTCAAATCGATGGTGCAGTCGTTAATGAATTCGTTTGCGAGTTATCGCAAAATTGTATGGAAACCGAGACAGCGCCGCCAGCGGAACGTTTGCACAACTGCCACGGTCGACACGTCTCCATACAATTTCGCGATAACTCGCAAACGAATTCGTTAACGACTGCACCATCGAATTGAATACACTAGACGCTCGGATTATAATCTACGGCTACGAACGTGAAATAGTGGTTTTGTCTTTTAAACTTTTCGTGTGCTCTGCCTACGCCATTTGGGAATATAGCGGTCAAGTTTAGTTTAAGTACGTCATACAAGAACGTTGATTTCTAACGCTGATTGACGCTGAACTAAATCAAATCGAGTCTCACGTGACAGCGGGTCAAATTTAACCTAATATTCTTAAAATCCTTATTTGCATGTTTGCTTTTAAACTATTTTTACTTCTACTACTACCTGATGATGTATAGAACAGCGCTTGGCCGTTTTTATGTTGGTATATATTTTTTTAATTTATCGCAATAAATTAGCTTATTAGATAAATATAAATAAGAAAGTATAGTAAAAGATATACTTTTAGGTTAACATTACTTGAATACGTTAAAGTATTGTGTTACTACAGTTCAATGAGATGAACTAACCATTCAAATACAAAAGCCTATAAAGCAGTTCGTTACGCGACTAGTCAATATTTGCCTAGCAATAATGTGTTTAGTAATTAAGTAGTAAACCCTAAGATAACTTTATCTTCGCGCTAATTACTGTAATGCATCTGACCCTGATTTAACAGCAAGCGTACTCGCTTATTATTTAAACCTTTGGTACAAGTCGAGTTATTAAAGAAAATGTGTAGTTTTTGTATCTTATGATATTTCATGGTTTATATTTTTTATTTTTTATTATAAAATTTCGTAAAACATACACATACATACATACACTCACGCCTGTATTACCAAGAGGGGTAGGCAGAGCACACGAATTCAAAAATCCAGTGCCACGTTTAGCTGTTTCAGGGTAACCAGATGATTAAACGTGATATTGCAGTGACAGGTTGCTAGCCCATCGCCCACAATAAACTTACTCTTTCCCAGAGTCGACTCTTACGACACCCACGGGAAGAAAGGGGGAGGTGCTATTCTAACCCGGCACCACACGGGTATTTCGTATAACACCTACCCTATAATACTATAACGCCTACGTAGACAAAACCAGGACTATTTCACGTTAAGTAGCCACTTCTAACTTCTAGCATATTTTTTTGGTTTTAAAACGGAAGATATAAAGATCACAAGCTACTAACCTATCGCCTGAAACACCATAATCTAGTTCCTTAGTCGCCTCTTACTAAACCACGGAATAAATAGGGAGGTGTTATTCTAGACTCGATGATTTTTCTTCTTCTTTTAGTTTTTAAACATAGCATGAAGATCAGTGGCGTAGCTAGGTAACCAAGGGCCCTGGGGCAAATAAAATAATGGGGCCCCACACCTATGTAAACTGATTATTGTGGCGTAGCTAGCATGGGTGGCACCTCCCCCCCTAGCATTCGATAGAAACGGTTCGAGGGCCCCCTGGGCTTGAGGGCCCCGGGGTATTGCCCCGCCTAGCCCCTTGGTAGCTACGCCACTGATGAAGATTTAAACATATCGCTGAGATCATTTGTGAATTCTTTGTTCTTTCAATTTTAATACTTGTATGTGAAGACGGTATTTCCCAGTCAGGTAATCTTGCAAACAAGATATTTCCACAATGCTAATAAAAGTGAGTAAGATTTGTTCAAACAAGCTTTGCTTTTTACAACTTCATTGTTATGTTTTGAACATACGCTTTGATAAACGGACTATCTTAGTATAAATTAACCAAAAGAGAATACCTAAACTATAATACATTCGTCCCAATATTCAATCTATAGGTACAAAGTTTAGCTTATTTACTCAGAAAATGACGGAAGGGGGCATCCATATACTAGACTAGATAGAAAAAATTTGGTAATTTTAGCCCGTTTCACACATTTAACTATGAAAATTACAGTAATTTTGTTCAAGTATCGCAAATCACTTACAGATTATGTATGTATGGCCCCTAATGCTCATACATACATAGTCATTTTTCTATCCCTAGCAAGCTAAGCTCGATATTTTTCATATAGGAGGCATTGGCATTCGTCACACCATAAGAGTTCCTTTTGCTACTTTAGTTCAAAACCCTATAAAGTAAGTATCAAGCACAATATTTTAGTTCAAAACAAACTAGACAGCGTAAACCTAGCCGCACCTATAAATTATTATTAAAAACCATTTAAAAACTTTGGCCAATAACGAAAGCCGCCGTAAAACTTTAGCTCCTCTAAAATTAATTATTACCTTGAAAGTTTAAAATATGGCGGAAGTTAGCGCCACCTGTTGGCCGGCGCGAAGTTTTACCCCCACCGTGTTAAAATAGGTTTTTGTTTGCGAAAGGGTTATGAGTTTTAGTTACGAGACTTTTTCCGTTTTATAGGTTTATGGTGTAATTACGTAACGTACGGTGTATTCTCTTCTCATTTTTTTTAAAAACACTCTGCCAACTCGCATCACGAGTACAAAACGCGTTATGACTTGTAACGCGCATATCTCTGCCGCTCGATGTCACAGCGCCACCTTTTTTAGAGCGTTGGAACTAGGAAGTGAAACTGCTTTTTTGACATTAGTGTAAGGTGCGTAGCTATTCAAATTCAAGAGTTATAGCAGGTAGACGGACTTGCCTCGTAGACGGACTTACCCACACTGACCTTAATGTAAAAAAAATTTTGCTCTAATGTCATTATTCACGGAGAAAACAGGGGGCTACGTTTGTATGGAGAAGTGGCGCGACTCCTATCCTCTTAAGTATGAGATTTAGGTGCAGCGCAGACGACAGACTTTTTGTGCGATCGAGTCTGCGGCGCACAAAAAGTATGCGTGGATTGTGTGCAATGTGCCCCGGACTTTTTGCGCGTCGTGTGCGTTACTGAATATAATTCCATAGGTTCTATTTTCAGACTAAAAAGTCCGTCGTGGATAGTCTGTCGACTGCGCAGGGCCTTACGTGGCCAGGATTAACAGAGCTAGGTATACTCCGTTTTTTTTGGGTTGAGAATTTTAACTGTCAAATCCTTACACATTTTTGAGTAATCCCAAAATATCGGCGCAAATTATGATGATGTTTGATTTAAGAACATTATAACAAACAATGTTAAGTGTATTTGCATAAATCATTTCCAGTTTTACTAATGAATTCCCGAGATAATTTCAAATTGTGTCCGTTGAAATTCTCAACCCAAAAAAAACGGAGTATAGTTTACCTTGAAGTGTATCCTAAAAATTGTCATAATAACTAGCTAGGTACACTTTAACATTTCTTAAACTAGTTAGACTGCATATTTTTGTCTGTTAATTACCTTCTAAGATTTTTTCGGCTCTTCGGGTACTTTCGGGTTCTTAGATACACGCAATAAATAAATAATCGAAATAGAATGAAAAAACATTATGAAATCATTGACACTTGTTGTCAATTTTATTTCTGATTTCTTGAGTTAACAAGTATAATAATATGCCACCTCACTGAGATATTATACACCACCACATGCAAGCCTTTAAAGATAAGTATGCCAAAGCACACGAAAAGTTACATAGGCAAAGTTGACTATTTCACTTTCTACAGCGATTTTCATCATAATTTTAAGGTGTTAAAAATACTCTTATAGAGTTACTTATTAGAGGTTTTCACGACATTCTAATGCGATACCACGCAGAAACCCTCTGAAGATACTGAAAAAAAAACTCTAGTTATACTTTAAGTCTTGGAGAGTCTAAGGACTCTAAGGTAATAAAGCTTTATTAATTAATCCCGCGGTAGCTGACAGCGGTAACTTTTTAATTAATTCCAAGTCTTGTGATTAACACGTGCAAGTTTGATTAACGTTCGCGCGGGTCGAGGCGAGTCGTTTAGTTAAGTATGCACATTTGTTTGGAGTTGTGACGAGAATATAGAAGACAAACTAGGAGAAGGAAGCGCCAAAATTACGAGTTCAATCGTATGAATTACATACATACATCTTATGTCACGCCTGTATCCTAAACTAGCTTTCCGCCCGCGACTTCGTTCGCGTAAATTTCGGATTTTGGGGTCGTAGGTTTCTGAGCCTATTCATTACAAACAAACAAAGTTTTCCTCTTCATAATATTAGTGTAGATGTAGATATCTAAACCCAAATATTTAACGGAATCCTCTTTTTTTTTTAAAATAAAATTTAGCCTATGTTACTCGTGGATAATGTGGCTCTCGAATGGTGCAAGAATTTTTAAAAACGGTCCAGTAGTTTCTGAGACTATTCATTACAACCAAACAAACAAACAAAGTTTTCCTCTTTATAATATTAGTGTAGATAGGGTAGGCAGAGCACACGAAACGGTAAATAGACAAAATCATAACCATTTCACGTCTCTTAACCATTTGAAGCATACTTTTTTAGGATTTTAAGGACCAAAGACCAATTAAGGTGTACTTACTTGATGAAAAAATACAATTAAATTATTTCCTATGGTTTGTATTGAGTTAAACAGAGTTATCCACCTTATTCAACTGGAAAAGTGAAATTACGTCATCATCTTCTCTAATTTTCCATGGATAGCTCTAATTTTTTTAAGTAAGTTTTTTATTAAACCAGATTGGATGTAAATACATAGTCCAATTAAACACTTAACCTTTAGCAAAGCTTCTAAATTTACTAAATAATTTAATCAAAAACAAATCAACAAACCTCGCAACCGAACACTTAATTACGCGTAACATCGTTAATCCCAATAGATACTTGTCTTAATTCACAATATCGTTATACCCGATACTCTAAATACCAAGTCTAATTCCCTCTAGTGATGTAACAGTCTTGAACACCCATATTCACGAATATGAAAATGCATCTCCAATGGAAAAGACTACAGTATTTATGTATGCATATTACTTATTACAATTATTTTTCATTCTGTACTAAATACCTGTTAGGTACTGGAAGATCTGGCCTGGGGTTTGTGAAAGAACTAGAATTAATAGGGCCTTGTAAAGTTGTTCATAGAGCATGAAGATTATGATGTGCTCAAAATCGTTTTAGAAGAACAAGGAAGCTTTTTTCTTATACAAATACCTTTCTTTAGCTAGTCAGAATTTCAGAATTTGTCAATGTCATGTTTTGCGTGCTCTCCCAACCTAAATTTCAATACACTCCGTATGTTTATTTAAGAAAATTATTTAATTTCACCCACTGAAATTACGGTGAATGGGTAAATATTCGGGCGTTTGAACCGCTGTCATTATTCTCAACACTTTTTTTATCAGATACTGTTGGAAATGTGTATATAATAGTCTAGTATGTACATATTTGCAAGACATAGACACTACTATATGACACACTTATTATACCAATTTCTAAATAAATCTAATAAAAAACGTGTTGAGAATAATGACAGCGGTTCAAACGCCCAAATATTTACCCTAATACGGCAAGCTACCCACCTGTGAAAGGTAACGAATATTCGTTATTACAGAAACATCACTACTGCCATTCTATTACCGACAAGTACCAAATATACTTGGTATAAATACCTGTTACTCGGGGTCGACGGAGCGTGAAAGGGGGTACACTGGGTGCAATATGAGGGTAGCGTAATTTTATTAGGTGTAATTGTATTGAGTGAATTTGATTCCAAGGGTATTGGAATTTCGTTGGGTTGTAAGTGTTCCGAGTTACCAGGTGTACGGAAGTGTGGAAGGAAAGTAGGTTAGTAATGTGACAGTGGGAATATTTTATCTTTACGACGAGTTCCGAAGTAATTGGAGTGTTTAGGATTTTTTTTCTGAAAGGAAGGCAAATACGCATTGTGTGCCATTTGATGGTAACTAAGCTGAAATACCAAACTCACTGCAGAATAAATTTGCATAATATTTGAAGCGATTCCCCGTGTGGTGCCGGGTTAGGTTAGCACCTCCCCCTTTCTTCCCGTGGGTGTCGTAAGAGGCGACTCTGGGAAAGGGTTAGTGTATTGTAGGCGATGGGCTAGCAACCTGTCACTACAATATCACGTCTTACCATCTTATCCTCTTGGGAATACGGGCGTGAGGATGTGTGTGTGTGTGTGAGTTAAAGTACAGAGAGTGGTCACGCGGTCAAGCGTTCAAGCGAACAGTTTTGAGTTCTTTATGATAAAATAACGTCACATACCAAGCATTCTGACGGCGTCGATCACGCAAAATTGATTGCTTAGACCGCTCTCTGTCTGACAGGTACAGGTCCCTCAAACACACTGTAATTACAGACTGAAAAATAATACATTTTTTCAATGGTCCACATTGTACCCCCGCCCTATACCTCGATCGTAGTAATGGCTACTAGCTCGACAACAGTTTTAAAGTGTCAAACGCAGCCAGCTGATCCTGACAGCTAATATACAACGACCAACAACCAAATAAGAACCTTCGTAACCGCACACAAAGTCGCTATTCTACCCCCATAAAGTCGTCACTTGCGACGTTTGGATACCTAATAGGAATTGTGAGCTTTTAGAAAAGCAACTTTTGTAGATGGAAGTAGAGTTTTAAATGCATTGGTGGGGATTGGCGATGCGCTTTTGCTCTTGGTAGATGTTTATTGGCTTGAAAATAACAAGAATGAGATTCTTCGAGCGCATTTTGTAGCTACTTACCTAAGTGCGGATAAGTAGGTAGTTTAGCAGACTGTTAAATAGAACGTAGTAGCTAAACGCAGCGGCCGCGGCTCCTAGATGAAGGGCTACGGACTAGCCCGAAACATGTCGTGCTGAACTTGATTTAAAGGGAACACTCCCAAAATTCCGAATATAATTATTCCGAATGCTACATATTAATTCCGAATACAGTTTTCTGCTAAATCACACACTTTTACAATAAGTAAAAGTAAACCATACACACACATAGCTCATTAGCTAATGCTAAGTTAGGTAAGATAAGGCTTTTGATTATTAAAAGTAACAAGATTTGTCGGGGTTCGGAAAAAATATCTTTCGGATTTTGGATTTCGGTGCGATGTGCGCACTAAGAGATAGTCTCTTAATTTTCGAATATTACAACCGAAACCGTAACGCTATCGCCATTTCCGCTGTCTGTGCATTTAGAACTTAAAACGTCCGTTATCCCTATTTTATCATTATGAGATATATGAGTTAATCTCACGGTAGTTCGTGTTCAAAGACGCTGTGTCGAAGTAACTTTAATACACACACCTCTTTTCGTTGGGGGTAAAAAAGAAACATGGAAATCGCGATCGCTTCTCATACTCATTTCCCGTCCCCCAGGTAGCGGCAATCGAGTTACGGCAACACTTGAGACGCTCTCAGCAAACGCAATCTTGTTAAACGCTTTGCGCCATAAATGGGGTTAATTTAGTAAATTCCGTGTGTTTTAAGTAATGGCGGGCCGGTAAGTGTATTGTGTGATTTAAAAAATGTGAACTGTTAACGTTGGGGGAGGTTGTGGCATAGATTAAGCTTTTTGTGTTATTATTGTTGACATTTCGTGTTGACATTAGAATCTATAGAAGAAAATTGAAAATGTTTATTCGACGATTCGAACTTAGAAACTTAACAATCCATGTCGTCTTCTTACACTTTTGTCAAAGTAACAAAGACACAGATCACAAAAGGCACTTTAACATTTGAAAACCGTTATCATCGAATAATCTAATTAACTTACTTTAACCGTTGTTTGTTTAGCGTAGTATACCTAAATGCTATCCTTGAATATTTCTCAAAATGATTACAAAAATGTCGATAAAGTTCTGTATGCGACTGTGCATAAGTAGAAATTCCCCTTTGGAACTCATTTCATAAACTAAACTCTTATATTAATCCACTTTAGATATACATGGTGCTCTTGAGCATTGCGAGAGATTTCAACCACGAATTCCAGAGGCTATAAGAAGTAATAAATGTTATATGAACTTAGGTCGAAACACGATTTTTTTTACTATTATTAAGGCACGTTTATACGACATTAGCAATTATTATGTATGAAAATTATAAAAAAAAATCGTGTTTCGACTTAAGTTCATATAACATTTATTACTTCTTATAGCCTCTGGAATTCGTGGTTGAAATCTCTCGCAATGCTCACGAGCACCATGTATGACAGTTAGATTTTCAGCGCTGCTTGAATTATATTGGCACTTTACACAAGGTAAGGTAAGGTTGGCTGTAAGAGATCCCTTAAGGGATAAGTCCGCCTTTGTACTTCGCCATTTCATTTGTATTTATTTTGTGTTTTTTGTATTTTGTGTTTTTTCCTTTTGTACAATAAAGTGTTTACTTACTTATACTTACATGTACCCTTAGGTAGGTACAATAAACTGACTGACCACCATAGAACCTATTTACAGTAAACGTCATAGTGACACTGCATTGCTCGACAAAGTAAATCCTCTTTACGTTTACTGTGACAGCGTTCCATGGTGGGTCAGCTCAGCAATCACTTGGTTCGATAGTATAACCCTATCAACAGCCCCAGCACTCAGCAAAATGGTCTCCCATCGCCCGAACCTCTTACATCAGTTTCAATAGGCCCAAACTAGAGAAAGGCATTGTGCCTGTCACCATTGTCCTCTGCCGTATCATTAATTAACTGATTTACATTTTAACGAAGTTTTTGTTTGTATATTGTTCGCTTGACCCATTTCGATGTCTTTATAAATGACTGGGGGTTGCTTTGTGATGGGAGAGGATGAGCGCGAAGTACCTAAACATGTAGTATGTTCCTAACATAATTTCTGATTTATTTCTTTGTATTTACCTTTGGAGGCCCCCACCAAGTTACCCTCTAAACCTACCCTCGTTAATGTTATTTCTTTTTGTATTCGTTCATGTGTGTGTCTGTTTTTGTATTATTTTAATTTTAGCAACTACCTGTAAAATGTTTAAATTCAATTCTTCTTCTTCTAGTTTTAAGTTTCCGGGGTCGCACTGAAAATCAGCGTTGCGGCTTGCCGCAATATTATGCTAAGTGCGGCCCTTTTGGCGCTATTTGGCACGGAAGTGGCATGCACATTTTTAAGTTATTATTATTTATTTATTTAGGATAATTTATGTATTTTAGATAAGTTCATTATTATGTCTGTGTCAAATTGTTGTCAATAAATGTCTTTCTTTCTTTCTTTATTTACACGCTAGATTTAACGATTACCTCTCGACGTTTCGGCCGCGTTACAGCGACCGTGGTCACGAGTCGTAATTTGTGTCTACTACTAAGTACTACGGGAAAAAAAACTGAAATAAGATGCTACATGTGTTTGTCTAAGAAATGTGTCTTCCGGAGTGACGTCAGTTCGATTTTCGTGCACGACCGAGCTAATGTCTAGGGGTGTAACAACAAATACCGAACAAAGGCTATTCCACGCTAAACAATATCAATTTTGCAAATGGCGGCGCATTCTGTTATGAGCTACCGCATGCTGCGTCACGCTGGGAGACGCTAAGGCTCGGGGGGCACTGGGGCCAGCGGTGGACTTCATATGGTCGTCGATATGTCTTGTGTTTTCAACCTGTGGTGCCCCCTGGGGGTCGCAGAGCCTCTGTAAAGAGGCCGCGGGGGTTTTAAACTGAAGTAGGTAAGAGTCAAAAACATAAATGAAAAAATTAACAAGAATGTAAATTACCCTGAAATTGCTAAACGTGGCACTGGATTTTCGAATTCACGTGCTCTGCCTACCCCTCTTGGGAATACAGGCGTGAGTATATGTATGTATGTATGTATGTAAATCGAAATATAGGTACTTTTCGTGATTCCTAAAACTCGACAGTTACGGAGACGCATTTTTTTACCTTTTAAGGGGGTCGTGTCTTTAAAAAGGTTGAAAAACTCTTGTATGACATATAAACCATTAGGGTCTCACCAAACCAGTCGACGCCTTTTCGGCAAAATGCGGGTAGAAAAAGCTTTATATCAATGCAATAAGGGCGAACAAGACGTGAATTAGCTCGGCCATTCTCGGCCGAACGAGCCGAGCCGATTGACGTCTTGTTCGCCCTTATTGCGTTGACATAAAGCCTTTTCTACCCGCATTTTGCCGAAAAGGCGTCGACTAATGTGGGGAGACCCTAATGGTTCTTCCTTACGTACCCTACCTACCTTTTACGGTACCTTTGGATTTATACTATTCAATAAATAAAAAATAAAAACGGATGAACAAAGTTTTAATGCCTTCTCTCAGTGTACCCCGGCCCTGTTCTAATAAGACACGTAAATTAATAAGGGCAGTGATTTACTAAGCGCAATAAGCTGGTGATTAATCTATCGCTTTGGCTTCGTCATGCTGACTGTGTCCATGTTTTGTGCACGAAAGTAAGGGACACCGCCATACAATAGGCACACTTGCTGTCTCTTTCATAAGGGTTATATTGTGTTCAGAAGTTGCAAACAATTTGGTAGTTTTTGAACATCACTAATATTGGGTGTAAATGCGAAAGTCTGTGAATGTGTGTGTGTATGTTTGTTACGTCTTCACGCCCAAACGGCTGGAATAATTTTGATCAAATTTGGTATGCAGAAAGCTGACACCCTTATCTAAAGGAAAGATGAATAGATACCACTTTTATCCCAAAAATATATAGATTCCATGGGATAGCAACTAGGCACACGGGTGGAATCGTGGGGAAAAACTATAAAAGACGCATATTTTTATAAAGCACCGACGTTCTTATAATAGAAATAATCCCACCATCAGTATTATCACACCCCACACATATTTCAATTAGGTAAAATCGACATAGCCTACCTACCCAGATTTAACCCCGTACCTCTGGAGAAATAGTTGGTCAAACCATTCACTTACAGCTTACAGGCATTAACGTTAACAAATATACGGGAATCCCGGAAAAAATCCCGACATTCCATTGTCCCGCGTCCCGTTCCGGGATTTGCTGTAAGACTGCACATTAGTTTGGATTCCGCGGACATATCACGGGACTTAGCGAGTTGCGGTATTTTTATTAAAAGAAAAGATAAAGGAGAAGAAATGTACATGGTAGTAAAAACGACACATATTTACGAACTACCTAATTAAATACATACATATACATACATATTCTCACGCCTGTATTTCCAAGAGGGGTAGGCAGAGCACATGAATTCAAAAATCCAGTGCTACGTTTAGCAATTTCAGGATAACCAGATAGTTAAACGTGATATTGTAGTGACAGGTTGCTAGCCCATCGCCCACAATACACTAACCCTTTCCCAGAGTCGACTCTTACGACACCCACGGGAAGAAAGGGGGAAGTGCTATTCTAACCCGGCACCACACGGGAAATTAAAAAGAAAGGGAAATTAAATATTACCATAAAAAGCCGTGATAGCCCAGCGGTTCGAACTGTGGCCTCTCAAGCAGAGGGTCGTGGGTTCAAACCCCGGGCTCGCACCTCTGAATTTTTCGGAATTTATGTGCGATATCAAATTTGATGTTTATCACGAGCTATTCGGTGAAGGAAAACATCGTGAGGAAACCTACACACAGCGACGAAGTAATTCAACGTTGTGTGTGAAGTTCCCAATCCGCACTGGGCCCGCGTGGGAACTATGGCCCAAGCCCTCTCATACTGGGAGGAGGCCTGTGCCCTGCAGTGGGACGTATATAGGCTGATGATGATGATAAAATTACTATAGCTATTTCACGTTTCTTGGCCACTTCTAGCATGTCTTTTTTAGGCCTGTCGCCTAAAATATACCTTAACCTATTTCCTTAGTCGCCTTTTACGACATCCACGGAAGGAATAGAGAGGTGTTATTCTAAACCCCATACTACACGGAAATAGGTGAAATAGTCGTGGTTTTGTCTAAGTAGCGTCTCGTGTGCCCCCCGTTCCCTACTTGGGAACACAGACTTGATGTATGTAGGTATATATGTGTTTACAAAATGGCAAAAATGATCCAATGATCCGTGAAAGTTTCCGTAACTTTCCCGGGCATGCAAATGGACTAATACTGACTAATAACGAAGCGAGGGCGCGTGGATACCTCCCAGGAAATGTTTATTAAAAGTTAGCCTGCGTTAACGATGTGAAAAATCCGGGAACTTTTGTCCCGGGATTTTTAGTCATGAGCCTTGTAAGTCGAAAATCTGTTTAAATAATGCGTCCGTCACTTAGATTAAGGGAAAATATTTGACACGTATTTTTTGGTTAGTCGTCTAATAAAAAATCGACGAAAATACAGTCCTTGGTGAAAATACAGTACTTATCTAAACTTGAAAATTTACCCCTGCTACTTAAAATCTTGCCAACTTAGATTCCAGGGCGTGTATTATCAAACTTGTGTGTACCACAAAAGTGACGATGGTGTCAGACCGATCTCATCTGCAATTTTGGTGGTGACGATAGTTTCGACTCAAAATGTATTCGACGCGCGTTTATTCGCCATCGACTGTAGGAACGTAAGTTTACGATCGCGATGGTAACTCATAGTAGTGGCCTGTATTTTTAAATCGACTGAAACGCCAGCAATCCGGACCTATCAATCCGGTTATGAAGACCGGCGTCCGGACGCCGGACACAGTTTAAAAATAAACTTCCGCTGTTCGAGTTATTAAAGTTGCACGTGATCCGACGGGGAAAACTGCAACTGAAATAGCTGCGATATTAGGGTTCCGGGCCCAAAGGGTACCAACTACCTATCAAAGGGCAGTTGTGATAGACGCAGTGACTTGGATCAGTGATACCTTTCAGATCAGTGATACGTGTTATTACTTGAATATCTTTTGTCCACAACTTATACTTTTAAACATCTCGCAGTGCACTCTTCTTGGCAATGATGATCTCTCCGAAGCGCTTGACTAGCTTGAATTGCTATGCCATTGAATTCGTATACAAGGAAACGTCCTGATTGCGTTGGCGTTGACGTCTCACCTACTAAGGCGCAGCGCAGACGACAGTGTTTTGTGCGATCGAGTCTGCGCAGCAATAAATCCTCTGAATGGCGCGCCTGACAGTTCCACGAAACTCTGAATGGAAATTCCTGGAAACTGTCAGCCCGCCATTCAGAGAATTTATTGCTCCACAGACTCGATCGCACAAAACACTGTCGTCTGCGCTGCGCCTAAGGAGAAACTAGCAGCGCCACTAGCGTCCTTTATTGGTAACTAAAGTAAAAGAAAAATAATGAAGAAAATAAAGATATTATGCAATTACCAGCCGGCTTAGTATTGCAAGACTACATGTCACTGTCTAAGAGACGTCACAAAATGGCATGTATATCTCGCGCATGATTAAACCTACAGAACCCGCAAGATAAATGTTAGTTTCTTACTTGGCCAGTTTGTGAGGAAAAATGCAGCTTTCAAAGCGTTTGTCCTGTTATCGAATATTTAATAATAATATGACTACTGCTATTATAAAACTGCAAATGTTATTGACGAAGTTTGATATAAAGTATATAATAATATTATGAATGTTTTACTTCCTCAATTTGTATTTTCAAACACTTTCAGGGCTGTTTTTAGGGTTCCCTGCCCATAGAATGAAAACGGAACCCTATTACTGAGACTTCGCTGCCCGTCCGAACATCCGTCACCACTGTCACCAGTCTAACAACCTGTCACTATCATGACTTATTACTTAAACTTAAAAACATGCTAGAATTGGACACGAAAACTGAAATTGCCATAGTCTTATCTGTATAACTTTTCATGATCTCTGCCTATACCCCATTCGGGAAAAATGCGTGATATATTTGTGTAAATAACAACCGGATAATCCTTACTAATATTATAAGTCAGAAAGTGAGTTTGTTTGTTCCGCTTTCACGCCGTAACTACTGAACCGATTGTTTTGAAATTTTGCAGACGTAAAGATAGTAGTCCGGATTAAATAATAGGAAATTGATGTTCCCGAGGGAAAACAAAAATATAGTTTGCTTGATAGATCGATATCGATCGATGATAGATCGATATCGATCGATGACCGATCGATAGATGATAGATCGATGGCGCTGTGTGTCGTTTGAAACGAGAAGTTTTCTTATAGTTGTGCTTTATACCGCAATTTAATCGAGTTCCACGCGGGCGAAGCCGCGGGTGGAAAGCTAGTAGTTTTTAAATGAGAAAATAATATAAAAACACTTAAATGTAACAAAAACAAGTTTAGCTAGTCAATGTACCGTGCACTTCCGGCCAATTGACTAATGATGAAAGAGATGACATTGAATGATTCGCGCTTCCCATTCTGTGATCAATTTCAGATTTAAATTTGATAAACATTACATCATACTTGTATTCCCAAATGGGGTAGGCACAACGAAACGCTACATAGACAAAACCATGACTATTTTACGTTTCGTGGCCACTTCTAGTATATTTTTAGCATACTATGTAAAATTATGCTAAAAATGGATATGAAGCTTGGAATAGACATGGTTTTGACTATGTATGGGGTTATGTATATGTATGGATGAATTTATGTCTAGACTATTTACTTAACGTCTTACATGAATATAAACACGCGAAAAAGTGAGAAGTTTAATTAGTTGATTGAGAAGATTATGAAAACTCGACCCTCTCTATTCAAAGTTCAGTTTAAGATTGGTATTTTAAGTACCCTATCTAACTGGTAATTTATTCCAATAAAATAATAATACGACGCAATACAAGGGATCTTCATCCGCATAAAAATAAGTCCGTGACATCGCATAATGAGACAAAAAACGTGACAAAAAATATGGAATAAGGTTCGCGGGGTTTCTAAGCAAGTATAGCAATATACGATTATTTCTATAAGCTGACAAGACTTACTTAAATCAGAAAAAACCGGCCAAGTGCGAGTCGGTCTCGCGCTCGTATTAGGGTTCCGTACCAAAAACTGCAAGAAATCTTATTTGTTGTATGGGAGCCCGCCATAAAAAAAACTTACACACACACGCATGACGTTTATGTTATGTTGAACATTAAACTACCGTGAGACTCACTCAGCTTGAAAAATGGACGGATAACTTACGTTTTAAATCGAATTTAGCTCGTCATGTTTCAGGCTGATTCGTAGCCCTCAAGCTCTGACGATCTAAACTCAATTTAAAACGTGACCTCTCCGTATATTTTTCAAGATGACATTCATGTTATGTTAGTAATTTTACCTACAAGTCAACGGCCTCACACCCAGCGAAACCGCGTCCCACCAACAGAATCTTTATCGTGTTATGCTTCTAGTAAACTGCAGAATGAGAGTTTTATTTTAGCGTTAAGTTATTAACTTAGAGCGGAAAAAGCACGCTCGTTTAAAAGTTATCCTATTGCAGGCGTATGAGCAAGTGGGTCCTATAGACAGACGTAATATCAGCCAAGTGGTACCAACTCAGACGCAAAAGTGCCATGCTTTTAGTGATAATTATTATACTGACTATCTTATTCTCCATTAACAACACCTCTCCATTTCTTCCTTTCAACTAGGGAAATAGTTTAAGGTAGATATACTTTATGCGACAGGCTAGCAACCTGTCACTACTAAATTCATGTACGTATGTATGTACTTTACGAAGCATGCGAAGCCTTACACGCATGCTGCTGTTGTCCAGTGCAGAGGGTAAGATATATCACATACATATATATATCACGCCTGTATTTTCAAATAGGGTAGGCAGAGCACCATAAACGCTACTACATAGGCAAAACCACCATAATTTTAGGTTTAAAAACAGATGAAAAAACCTTGTAGTTCCTAGAATGTCGCGGAAAGCATACCTAAACCTATTTCTTTAGTCCTCGACAGTACGTACCTATCCAGAAAAACAATTGATGGAAATGTATAACATTAGGTAAACTGCGATCGCTCATGACTTGGGTGCAAGTTAATTCGGTGAGCAAATCGCCGTAAATCTATTTAGCTCGCGGAGGCCTCGTTGGTGTTTTTATTAACTAATTAACTCCATTAATTAACCCGTTTGTTCGCCAGTTAGGGGCTTGTTTAATTTGCTTACATGTTTTGGCATTGTTGGATTTTTGGGGCCAGAAATGGCAAAATACAAGGAAGGCCTTGATTCAGTTGTAATCTTTTACGCTTCTCCCTCACGATCACAGATGATTGACGTGACGTCTGGATTCCCAAGTAGGCAGAGCACTCAAAACGGTACATAGACGAAACCATGACTTCATCCCGCTTCGGAGCCGCCTTTCACATAAATTTAAAGAGTAGTTAACCTATATTCTTGGTTTCCGCTTACGATGTTCACGGAAGAAATGGAGAGGTGTTGTTCTAGACCAGACGTCACACAGTCTACGGAAAATGGAATGAGTTTCAATACAATGACATGGCAAGATCGGTGCAATCCACCGTGACTATCGCTTGGCTCGAACCTTCATCGCGCGTACTTTTATTGCCGTGGTTTGATTGAAAAATTAGAAACGATTCAAGCCTATTATTTTCGCTTTAAACTGGAACATAATTATGTTTTCGTATTTTTTTTCGTTGCAAGGTTTTCTGTTAGTTGTACAGTCGCACTGATTCTTGACCCACCTCAGAACGTTGGCGCAAAAACATAATAAAGTTTTTCTTTGTCGAGCAATGCAATGTCACTATAGATGATGACGTTCGCTATAAATGGGTTCTATGGTGGGTCAGGAATCTATAGATTCGATAGAACGTTTTGAGCCTAAATTAACTGAAGTTATGTATTTTCTAAACCGATTTTTCAGCTCCGCCATCGTAAATGAGTAATAGGACCAAACCCCTGCCACCGCGGTTGTAGTAGACACGGATCCATCACCTGCGATCGCGGTCGTAACAAACTCGGACACAGCAACTGCAACCACGGTCGCAGTTTAAAGAGACCAAGGAACTGCCACCATGGTCGTTTCTAACACGGCCCAAACCACTGCTACCGCAGTCGTAGTTGACGAAGGTGCAGCTATACTTAGCTTATAACTAGCATAACTCACCCTGCACGGCGCCGGCCCAGCACAGCCAGAACAGCGCCCACTTGGCGGTGCGGAAGCGCTGCAGCCAGCGCGGGCGCAGCTGACACGGGCCTAGCATTACCGGCCTTTAGCACGACTCACCCTGCACGGCGCCGGCCCAGCACAGCCAGAACAGCGCCCACTTGGCGGTGCGGAAGCGCTGCAGCCA
>BHDV01065446.1:187610-207495 GCA_005406045.1 Adoxophyes honmai
TATGACCTACAGATTACACAACGATCACAAACTGTCAAATCAAAATAGTTTATTTAAATGAGGTGTGTCATAACTACGAGAGATGAGCGGAAATATTTAAATTAAAAGAAAGATATATTTTTCTTTACAAACATATATGTATCTGTTTCAAAATTGAGGTGAAAGATTCCACCCGGAACAAAATACAGACCTAATAGCATGTAAGACACCTTTTCTTTTATTTTGTGACTTCTATGACCTACAGAAGCATTCTAATTGTCAAAAGCCCTGACTCCAAATTCCGTGAGTCAAATCGACGTCTTATCACAATCTGATATAACTTGAAAACTAATATGAAAATGGCAGTTTTTCTTTGGAAACAGTTGTTCGCGTTTTTATCAAGTTGTGTAATTTAGTGTACACTCGAGTGGTAGGAAGTTGAGAAACCTTCGAGCAACTTGCATCATTACCTCCTGCGCTAGGGAAATGACCTGAGTCCATAATTTTGATTGAACAATCAAGTGTGAGTCGTTTTTAAAATGTCTTTATATACAAAGTAGGAGCGGTAAATAAAAGTAGTGAACATTGTTTTGTCTATTTAGTAGCGCGTGTTTTCTGCCTGCCCCATTTGGAAACACAGGTGCAGCGATGAGGATAGATTAATGGATAAAATTTTGTTGAGAAATAGAAAAATTCTAAGTACTTAATGTGAAAATATTTTTTGTGCTTTCTTAGAAAAATCTTTAATTCATTAAAACACTTTTCACTTTATTTACATGTTATTTTCGTATCGATTATACTTTGAGGAATTGTTGGTCATATTAGATTAAAAGTATTTCAAGAATAACTAACTTAATTGAAATATTAGACTATGATAAATATTTATTTTCAGGGAATCAATTGCGAAAAATAGTTTTTTTTTAAAGTTCACATTTTGTTACGCATAAGGGGCAGCACAGACGACAGACTTTTGTGCGATCGAGTCTGCGGAGTAATAAAAATTCTGAATGGAAACTGTCTGCGCGCCATTCAGAGATTTTATTGCTTTGCAGACTCGATCGCACAAAAGTCTGTTGTCTGCGCTGCGCCTAAAAATATACGCAAGTTTGACCACTAAATAACTAACTGGCAAAAATTCTGTAATAATTTGTGTGTTTATAAAACCACCAAAATTTCCAACAAAAAACAAGATAATCCAACACTTTCACATCAATTGAAGACTATAAAACCGTTACGAAAATAAATACATACCATTTTCATACGATTGCATCCAACACTCAACTTCCCGGGTAAAATAATGTATCGTACTGAAACACGTGCAAGTTCGTGGGTACGAGCGTCCGCAACGTGTTGACGGGTCGACACCACGCGGGTGACTGAAGAACTGAAGGTCCATAGGGTTCGAAGCTCCAAACAGTATACGCAAGGGTTACAGATGAAACAAGGGGGGGAGGTAGTTTGGGAGACCTGTAGCATACTCTTTTGTGCTTAGATGTAGTGTGACATAGATGTTTTTCTTGTTTTTAACTGTGCTTATGTAGGTAGGTATGTTTGTTACCTCTTTATGACCAAACGACGGAAACAGTTTTGATAAAATTTGGTATGCAGGAAGCTGACTCTCTGGATTAACACAAAGACTAATACATTTGACTAGAAAATAGTAGATCTCGTGGGATTGCGATGAATAACTCCAAGCAATTGTATTTGTCGGCAACAGCTAATCTAACACAGGTATTCTTACATCTTTCATTTAACATGCAATGTATGTAAGTTTGGTCAAGCTGTTTGCTATTATGTATGTTGTGTATTGAGTATTGTTTATTATTATAGCAGCTCCTGAGGCCTTATCCCATTAATTGTTTCTTGGTATTCGCGAATGTGCACAATATTCTCCGCAGCTGTTTTTGAACATTGTGCAGAATCGCGAACAGGAAGAAAAAATAATTACTTCGGTGTTGAACAATCCAATTTGAGTTGCAAGACTTCATGCAATATTTTATATTGTTTCGTATCATTTTTTTATCTTGTTTCGTATCATTTATCGAAGTCAGTGGAGTCGGATTTAACTAAGTACTTACGAGAGGACATAGGAATAGAATATAGAAGTTTACAAAACCACTCTTTCTTGCTATTGAGTAAGCACTAGGCGACGATTTTTTTATTTCGTTCCTTTTGTGAACGACCATAATAAGTATTCCACAGGCGTGCGATGTGAGTTTGAGACGATGCTAGGGCAGGAATTTTATTTTTATAACATCTCACATCTTTGGTCACAATATGTAGTTACAAATTTCGAGTCCACCTCGGTTAGCATTACTCGCATTAAATTTAAGATCTGAACACTAACCAATGTCACAATCTTTATGAATTGTTTAACATTCAATGAACTTAGAGTAACGATACGTTACTGTTGACAAAATGACGTCACAATTCACTTTCTACTTACGGAACTGCATGCAATACGCAGCCGTAGAAACACCACAACGCATTACCTCAAAAAAAGTAAATTTAACTCTATGCCAACGTCTTAAGAACTTTAACGAGCGAACAAGCTAGTTTGTATTTCTCTCTCGTTATAATCAGTATTCAGCTTGTATTACGCACGTGCGATGACGTGACTTCAATTCGAATTTGGAACAAAATTAAATTCGCGCCATATTTATGGCTTTTAAAAGGAAATCGAGAGTGGCCAGGAAGGTTTTTCTACTTTTTTAAAAGGTTCCTTCACTGGAGGAAGTGCCTGTTAATAGGGAATGGATGATTTTTTTAGATACGCTTGATTATTTTTCTAATGATAGGAATAACCTTCCTTAATCACGGGACAAAGTATTAGATTTTTCCGATGCGCGATGTATTTTATAAAAATAAAAACATTTTACCCGGTCGCGTTTTGGGCTACTCACGTCTGATAAGATATATTTCACAAGTCCGGTTCTTTAAAAAAAAAACAGCTATTTGTATCTGTGGTACGTACACCCACAATGTCATTTGAAGCGACATTGACAGATATGAAAATCGTGTCTTCGTGCTTGTGTTTCTTTGTATTTCGCGACTGTTTTATTCACCTGGATCTATTATTACGCTTGCTGACCACAACTACGATCTCTGCTTTTCAACCACGGATCTCATCGTGCTAGCTCATACGACAACTGAAATTTTAAATCGGTTACCGTGGACCGTAACCGTGGACCGTACTTTTGCGAGAGCAAACTCATCAAATTTGCCTAGAATGGACGCATATTTGCATTTGGAGTTTATGAAGAACAGTTGTTATTGTTATTCTAAGCATCTTGATAAAATAAAACACCATAACATAATTAAAAGTCTTTTACTAGTGACTAACTCGTCCAGATATTTCATGAGTTTATTGTTTATTACTGAAAAGGGTTTCAACACTTTCAACATTTGGCACTACCTCACTCTTCTTACATGCCCGACATGTATCTGTAAACTTGCTATGACTTCTCTCTTTATGATCTCCGTTTCGCAGTTTCATTAAGGCCAGTCTTGGAACACGTTGGTACAAAATACGACTTGGGTTTTCTATATCGTTGAATGCCTGAGTATGTAAATATACCCGTCAATGTCAGTTTCAAATGACATTGTGGGTGTACCACAGATACAAATAGCTGTTTTTTTTTTAAAGAACCGGACTTGTGAAATATATCTTATCAGGCGTGAGTAGCCCAAAACGCGACCGGGTAAAATGTTTTTATTTTTATAAAATACATCGCGCATCGGAAAAATCTAATACTTTGTCCCGTGATTAAGGAAGGTTATTCCTATCATTAGAAAAATAATCAAGCATATCTAAAAAAATCATCCATTCCCTATTGAATCTACATTTTTTATCCTTTTTCATTTGCTTTCAATAAGTTTTGCAGATATTTGCCCTGTCTTGCTCTAGCTAGAGCTTTTTTTATAGCTTCGCAGCTATTTACAATTATAATAATTATGTGAGTGCTGGGTTAGAATACCACCTCCCCCTTTCTTCCCGTGGGTGTCGTAAGAGGTCGACTCTGGGGAAGGGTTATTGTATTGTGGGCGATGGGCTAGCAACCTGTCACTGCAATATCACGTTTAACCATCTGGTTATCCCTAAAATCGCTCAACTTGGCACTGGATTTTTGAATTAATGTGCTCTGTCTATAGCTCTTGGGTATACAGGAGTGAGAATATGTATGTATGTATGTAATAATGACAAATATGTAGACCTATCTGAAAATAAGTGAAACGGGTTAGAGACTTTTTGCCTGACGTTTGCATGGACGGCCATGCCTCGGAGGGTTAATCACAGGAGTACGCATTAGTTTATCTTTTCGAACAAGCTTTCACATACGCGCGGGAAATGATCTGCGTTGCGAACCCATGCGTTGAGCGCATCAATATAGTCCGACAACCTCGTGCGCGACCGTCCCTGGGAATGATGCAGTCGTTCACACGTTTTAACTAAAATTAAACAGTCAATCAATCATCCAGCCTATATACGTCCCACTGCAGGGCACAGGCCTCCTCTCAGTATGAGATTGCTTGAGCTATAGTTCCCACGCGGGCCCAGTGCGGATTGGGAAATTCACACACAACATTGGATTACTTCGTCGCTGTATGTAGGTTTCCTCGCGATGTTTTCCTTCACCGAATAGCACGTGGTAAATATCAGATTACATTCCGCACATAAATTCCGAAAAATTCAGAGGTGCGAGACTGGGGTTCGAACCCACGACCCTCTGCATGAGAGGCACTGGTCGAACCGCTGGGCTACCACGGCTAAAAATTAAACAGTAAGGAACACATATTTCTATTCACAACTTAGGCTAAGCGCGCACTACGACTTTTTGTCGCGCGCAAATTTTGTCGCAGAAATGCAACGTAAGGGTTTATATGCCATCGCGCGCACTATGATGAAAAAATCAGTATGGACAGCGCTATTTTAAAATCGTGTCGCACGACAAAAAGTCGTAGTGCGCGCTTAGCCTTAGGTTTGCAGCGACACTTAAGTTCACTCGGCATCGTAAGGTTAGATTACCAGTCGGGCCTGGGCGTCGTCGCGGCGCGGGCGCAGGTCGATGGTTTGAAAGCCGTCGTCACCGGCATCGAACGCCTTGTTGACCACGCCCACCTCCGCCATCTTGGATCTGGAACAATATTTCCCCTTTTCAGTCGATTCGGAGCCAAACATCAGCCTAACGTTTGACGAAAGTATAGTGCTCGGCAATAAACTTAGCAAGAGTGCTGGGGTAACTCTAGGTAAAAGCAATAGACGAACTAGCCCCCACCGCTAAAATCTTGCCAAGTTTACTGCCGACCAATGCTTTAGCCTAAAATATACCTAAAGCTGTTCCTAGTCGCCTCTTACGACATATTAAAAAGAAAAAGATACCACGCGGGAATAGGTACCACTCGTTTAAAATCATCAAGCAAACATCATGACAATATTGACTGTAACCTGTGGCCGGCACACCTTGGCGCCGCCATCGATCGGTCACGCGTCGGTGCGCACCCATAATGTAACGGACGCGCTTGCGCACCTTCTGCAATACTGGGGGAACGGCGTATTGATTATTGGTACAGTTTCCTCTGGACATATTGGTACAGTTTCCTCTTGTGGTGCCAGGTTAAAATAGCACCTCCCCCTTTCTTCCCGTGGGTGTCGTGAGAGTCGACTCTGGGGAAGGGTTAGTGTATTGTGGGCGATGGGCTAGCAACCCGTCACTCCAATATCACGTTTAACACATTCACGACCACGCCTAAAATCAAAACATCTGCGCGGAACCGAGTAGTCTATTGCTAGTACCAAATCAACCCGGCTCCCGGGTTCTCGGTATCTCGCGAATGTTTTGAAGAACCCGGGAGCCGGGTCCTTGGTTCTGATTGTGTTAACCATCTGGTTGCTCTGAAATTGCTAAACGTGCCACTGGCTTTTTGAATTCATGTGCTCTGCCCAGTGCCGTAACTAGCCTTTTACGCGCCCGGTGCGAGCTTTCAAAACGGCGCCCTTGAAGATACTAGTCTTGTCATTTCTGCGCCCCTCCAGGGTCTGCGCCCTGTGCCTGGGCACCGCTGGCACAGCCCTAGTTACGGCGCTGGCTCTGCCTACCCCTCTTGGGGATACAGGCGTGAGAATAAGTGTGTTGTGTATGTTTACTCAGGACACCATTCAGCTGGATTGTACAAGCTATAATTTCCGTGAGGTGTCGGGTGTAGAATCCTCTCCATCTTCCGTGGAGTAAGAGGCATAAAACTACGTACGCTCTGACATTTTTATATGTATGAACGCGGGACTTAATCACGATTTTTTTATACCTTCTCGACGTTTCGGCCGCGTTACAGAGACCAACTCAACTCGACTCAACTCAACTCAAGTCAACTCGTGACCACGGTCGCTGTAACGCGGCCCAAACGTCGGGAAGGTATAAAAAAATCGTGATTAAGTCCCGCGTTTATACATATAAATACGAGTGAGAATCGCGAAAGTTTAAAACATTACATAGTGAACGCTCTGACAGCAGATTGGTACGAAAGAAAAGCTGATTTCCCGACCGGTGCGCTGTGCGCGCTGCTTCATTTGATTTAGAGTATTACAACCGATGTGACGCCACCCGCGCCTCGCCGCCTCGTTTCCGCTGTCAGTACGTTTGGAGCTTAAGAGGAAATATGCCGGTCGAAGGAATTGAAAAATAGGTATTTGCTAAATCTATTGCTGTCGCGCCGTGACCTGCCCAGACGACGTCGAGTGCGATAAGAACAACTACAGCTCGGACCGAAAATACCTATGAAAATTATTCAAAAACAACGTTTCGTAGTCCCCTGATTTCTTCTCCAAAACTTAACCGATTAAATATGTTTTTTCATAAAATTTTAAAAAAATGTCTTAACTGTGTTTCTATGTTCTTATATTTTGATATAATTGTGATTTAAGATTTAATTTAGCTTAGGATAAGTTTAGGATAAATTTAGTTATTTTTTATTAATAAGTATATTTCTGTAATTTTTCTTTGTAAATAATTAAAATGTATTTAATATAAATATTGTGTTAAAGTTGGTTTCTAGAGGTTTGAACACAAACGGAAAAAACTTACCAATTTTTCATGTTTTTGAAGGTTAATATCTCCTTTAATAATTCAATAAAGAAATAAAGAAAAAAAGGAAAACATAGGAATATGCTAAAATATATCATTAAATTGTTGATGTAAAAAATCATTGTTCTACGGGTAATATCCAGCGAGGAATCAGGGGACTACGTTTCCATAGAAAATATGACCGCTCCATTTCCTCTTAAGTTAAGTTTAGATAATATACCTACTGTGATCGGATCTAGGATGCAATTTCGTAGTAACTCGCTTATGTATACAAAAGATTTATGTTGATAGTAGTTATAAAATGTGTTTTTAAAGTACATACATATGTGTACATGTATGTCAAATAAATGACCTTAAAGCAAACATTTTAATTTTGTTTATTTAGTGCAATCCTCCAAAAACTTATTATTTGCAATAGCCCACTATCCAAAAAATCCCGACAATCCCGAGGCACATCCACAATAAGCATAATGTTTGAGGTCATTCACCCCAAATTGCATCCTAGATCCGATCACTGAATTATATATTTTAGGCGACAGGCCAGCACCTATCACTTTTGTACCTCTTAACTTAAACATTACTAAGTACAACATAAATCACGCCTATTCCCAAATAGAGTAAGCAGAGAATAGATTAAATCCACGATTGTTTCTTACGCCGTCGCCACTTCTAGCAGAACTTTAGGTTTGAAAACAGCTAGAATACATGGTGCTCGTGAGCATTGCGAGAGATTTCAACTACGAATTCCAGAGGCTATAAGAAGTAATAAAATGTTATATGAACTTAGGTCGAAACACGATTTTTTTTTATAATTTTCGTACATAATAATCGCTAATGTCGTATAAACGTGCCTTAATAATAGTAAAAAAATCGTGTTTCGACCTAAGTTCATATAACATTTATTACTTCTTATAGCCTCTGGAATTCGTGGTTAAAATCTCTCGCAATGCTCACGAGCACCATGTATACCTAAACCTGTTTCCATAGTCGCCTCTTTTTAAGTCATCCACAGAAGAAATGGAGGGGTGTTATTCTAAACCCGATACCATAAGTACTTGGGTACTTAACGTTAAGTAACTAAGAAGTATGACATAAATTTGAAATCTTATCAAAGCAAATAAAGCTAGTTTCACTATCTAGACCGTTGCGTGGCCAGTAATTGCCGCTGCACTAATTATTCAAAGTATTTGTGCGATGCTTGCGTCAGTATTCGCACTACTTACACCGGTTTTCAGGTCATTTTGAACAGGTTATTCTTAAGAGTTTACTAAAAATTACTCTATTGTCAATTCAACACGCTAAGGGCCGATTGTTCGAGGATTGTTCAATCACCAGATAAATTTATCTGCCAGTTAAAATTATTGCTATCCTTTTTTCGCGTCATATAAAAGAAAAGTGACAGCCAATATTTATCGGACAGATATGTTTTATCTGGTGATTGAAAAATTAGCTCTAAGAAGATGTTTTCGAAGTTTATAACTTTGTTTATGCATATAGACTCCCGAGAAGCAGTTTTACTGTTTTTAAGTGTACCAGGAGCCTTAGAACGACAGGGCGCGAGTAGAGATACGCGCGAGATAGACTGTACCTGTCACTGTCTAACTAGAGACGTCAAAAAGTGACAGGTAGACTAGGTATCCCGCGCGCGACGCGACTAGAGCGTGTTGCGTGCTAAGCCTACAGCGCTTCGGAAAGACCTTCTATGTCAAGAAAAATGCGCTTCAACCACAAGAAACTTAGCAGGATGTTTTTTTTGCAAAATACACAAAAAGTAAAAAAAATGTTTGGGAATAAAACCCATTTCACTCTTACTCTATTTTTGTCGCACGAACAATTTTAATATTCGCGAGTGCTGTAGACTTGTACTATTATCTATTCTGTGGCTGTAGTAAGCTGAATAAGTTCCGAGACTAACTTTATATTAACTTACCTATGTGGCTTATTTCTTTGTTTAGTTAACTCGACCTAGATTGCTGCTTTGGATATTTTTGCAAGTTTTTAAATTTGTTGCCGTGAGTTGCCGACGAGGGGGTCTATCTATGCCATTCGAGAGAGTTAAAAAATACCATTTAACTAATCGATTCCTGACCCACCATAGAACCAGTTTGCAGTTAAAGTCATAGTGTCATTGCGTTGTTCAACAAAGGAAATCTAACGTAAACGTACTTACGTTTATTATGACAACGGTCTGTGGGAAAGGAATTGGTTCGGCTGTATTAAGACATGGCACACTCGCTGTATATTTAAATCAAGAATAAGTTCTAATTAACACCATGTTATTAAATTTACAATTCAACGAGTATGTTAACCTTTCTTGACTTAATTGGCTTGCTGGCCAGCTACCTCTACGAAAAGAAACTGAGTGGGTTATAATGTCATGCATGGCGAAATGGCGGGTTGATAGAATGCATTTATTCATGAGTTATACCTACTGTGTGGCGTCGGGATATAATAACGGGATCCCCTTGGAATGCATAATTTTATTTAGACTATTATTGTTTCG
The DNA here is from genome assembly GCA_005406045.1 of Adoxophyes honmai. Classification (NCBI taxonomy): domain Eukaryota; kingdom Metazoa; phylum Arthropoda; class Insecta; order Lepidoptera; family Tortricidae; genus Adoxophyes; species Adoxophyes honmai. The sequence continues at coordinate 197,172 of BHDV01065446.1, forward strand.
CATAATTTATTATGGCATAACAGTACTTTCGCATAATAATACTTTGGCCTAATACTTTTTTGGCATACTACACTAATAGCATAATTTAATTTGGACTAATTTGTATTGGCCGAATACACATTACGCATACTATTGTTTGGGCTAATATTTATTTGGTATTAATGTCACTATGCATAATTTCAAAACTCAGTTTCGTTGTTACCATGTTTTTTTTTTTTTTTGTTATGTTAATATGAAATCCAGGCGCTAAGCGCCTAAGCATCGCGGAAAAGTTCGCAGACTACCATCGACATCGATTTAGTTCCTCAATAATACATAAATATGCATTGGTATGATAGGTATATTAGGTATAATATTGCTACGAGCCATTAACACCTCTCCATTCTTCCCTGGTTGTAGTTAGAGGCGAGTAGGGAAATATGTATAGTTATGCTTTGGGCGGCAGGCTAGCAACCTGTCACTATTATACTTCTTCCATCTGTTTTGAAACGTAAAACGACTTATGTGAAAAGTGGCTGTCAGTGACAGGTAGGTATATGTACCTAGTCTATCTCGCGCCCATCTCTTCTCGCGCCTTGCTGTGCTAAGCGGGCTGGATTAGAGACTTGTGATTGTGACGCCACGCCTTGGTAAAAATTTAACCACGTATGGCGTCACTTGAAACATCTAAGTTAACTCAGTATTCTTGTAATGTTTTAACTGTCAAATAAAAGAAAAAAAATTGTAATAATCTAAGCGACGGTCTAAATAGGTTCTCTAGTCATATTGCCCTAGCTGTGATACATAGGTACTTAATAGTTATAAGTATTAGATGTCTACTAAGTAGTCTAACAAATCATAGGTCAGTCAGATAAGTTGTCTACTTCCGTAGTTTGACGATAGCTACATCGACAATAAGCTATTCAAACTAACATTTACAATCTCTAATTGTCATTGGTAAACACTACACAAAATTAAAATATTCAATCATTATTCAATAGACTTGTAATTCGGCCAAATTGATTCCGGACTCCTGACCCACCACAGAACCTATTTATAGTTAAGGTCGTAATAACCATGCATTGCTCGACAAAGGAAAACTTTATAATGTTTATTGTGACAACGTTCTGCGGTGTCGACATGTGTGTAAAGTTGGCATATGAGTAGCACTCAAAGAGATGATGGACCTATTTTCGCGATTCGAAAGCTTAAAGCTCGTCACACATTAAGCAGATACGGTAAGATAATCTGTGACAGAACATATATCTGTCAATATCGCTCCCTATACAATTCAATGAGCTACCACACACTGCGCAGATTTACCGTCAGGTATCTTTTGACACCGACATATGGAAAAATGGCATTTATACGCAGATCAAATATTATCGTATATGCGTAGTCTGTGACGGGCTTAATTTTTTGCTTAGTTCTTATCTAGGTGAACAATACCGATCAGTAGTTTTTAATACTATGACACTATGAGATTTCAAAGTAAAATTTCGGTGTTCTTCATGCCATGAATTAGAGATTTTTTTTTCTAAAAACATAAAACTTGCCAACAAAAGAAGACCCATATCGGAGTAGTTATTCGTCAGATAAACAAAAATGTGTCAAAGTTTTCGATTTCTAACAGAAGGATCAAACAGTTAAAAGTCAACTTTCACAAAACCTGTTTGATGGTTTGGCATTGAAGAATACTTTTAGCTCGTTTATCTAAGTAATTAAGTAACCAAATGTCAGCAAACTAAGCTATGTGGCTCTCAGTAAAACAGCCAAAAAGATGCATACTTTTATCTTAACTAAATACAGGTCATCTCTCCTGATTTTCCATTTACTTAGACACGTGATGTCGATTATTTACTTTTTGATTATTATGTTTAAGTACCTAAAGAAACGCACTATGCTCAAAAGACAGGTATTCAGAAAAAAACTGTATGATAGCGATTGAATGAATGAGCGAGTAGGAAGCAGTTATGCCTTATTACGTAACTCGTTTGCGATTGACATCGGCTTGGCGGACAAAATGGATTGCTATCGGCAAAGACGAGCCTTAAGACCTTGTTATTAAATGCGTAGTTAAGTGCACTAAAAGTTATAATTTTAGATTTTGCACGGAAATTAGTCAAATTTTAAGTAAGTAATAAATTAGTTGATAAAATTAGTTGACTTGAATTGAGCTCTGTGCGGACTTTTGGTTGGATTTTTGAGTTAGCTTTGAGTTGTATACAATTAATTAGTGTAGATAGGGTGTCAGCCCTGCTGGAAGATTGCACATTTATGCGCGATAAGAAAGAGTGGGCACTTTTTACAAATGGCGTATCTTCATTAACGTTAAATCGATTACTGTCATTGCTATTTATTTATCTAATGAAAGTATTTACGGGACCACATAATTATATTGACAAAGTTGATCTGATTTACAGGGTTTTAGTATAATAAAAGGCAGGTCCTTTAGCGATAGATTTTGCCATATTTGAGCAAAAATTTCGTGGCTAGATTACCTTCGAGCTGTCAAACTGAATGCGATAGCGATTGCGATGGGTGATGACTAAATAGACTTGCTGATTGCTGGCACTCATAGTCGTGACGACGCCAATCTCTTACTCAATCCTAATGATACATACTGTCTACATGTCCTAGTAGGTGTTGAATAGAGCGATGATGTTTCATGACTTTTCTTTTGCCATTAAAGTATCTAAAGTGTTGTGTGATAAAATTGTGTGTGTTAAAAACTTTGCCAGAAGTATGCCAGGATCGTAGCAAGTGGAACAAAGTGGTCTCTGCCTACCCCTGTGGGAAAGAGGCGTGACTGTATGAATGTAAAAACTTTGTATACGTAGTCAGCTGCAGAGAAAATTAGCCCCCCACCCATACAATGTTTTATTAGGTACTAGGGGGTTACTTTTCTCTGCAGCTGTCTGTACATAGGTATCACAAATAAGTTAGAAAACATAACAGAGATTGGTACGAGTAATTATGTACAGTTTATTGAACTTAAGAAAAAGTTGACTTCTGACACTTTTTATGTTTTTGCCTACGATTTTAAACAATGGATTTCTATTACTTATAATATTTTAGCATATCTTTTCGAACTAACGAGTTGGAAAAGGCTCGAAAAAACTTTAGACGAAGTAGAACCAATCAAGTTATTTATGATCATTAAATTTAGCGCAGAGGATTTAGCGGAAAAATGTTGGGCTTTTGCTACGTTAAGTTATTTACCAGATTTCATACAATTCGCATGTTACATGCGGGTATGTGAGCTTATGTAATTAAAAACAAACGAAAATAAAAGTTTATTACTTCTTTGCAATCCACGAGCCGTACCACGATAAGCTTATCGTCAGTAATCAATTACTTGATCCACGAATTCGATACAATCCAAAAGTTAAACTAAACCAAAATATAAAATCCACGCGAACATTCAGACTATCAGTGCTAAGGTTTACCACATTCACCAATTCCAACCAAGACTACTCAAACAGGTATTATAATTGCAGTTAAAATGAACTCACTTCTCAATCGCAGTTAGAAAACCATGACACTACACAACACTAAAGTACACTTGTAGCCGCCTCGCGGGTTGCGGTGACACTTTGCACTATTGGGGGCTGCTACTTCGGAATATTTTTAACGCTGATCGCGACGTGCGCGCACGCACCTGTCTCGCGGTACACTGTTGTGTTGACTGCCGGTCAAGGACCGCCTACCTGTCGGACCGGAAGGGCTGCCATGCCTCGGACTGTCATGGGAGAGTACCATGACATCTGGAACTGAATTAAAAGTATTAAAACAATCCACGCCTAATTACAAGCTAGTATTTCATGTATGTATACTGTATACATCACGCTACTCTGCCTACCGAGCATATGAAACGCCTACCTAAATAGACAAAGAAATTACTATTTCACGTTACATAGCCATTTCTAGCATATTTTTAGGTTTTTAGTTCAGATGGTTAGTAGTTACAGTATTCCCAAGAAAATAAGTCACATCGGCTGTTACCGTCTGCGCTAAGAAGCGCGGAACGATATCCGAGAGTAGCCGAACGAGTAATTTATCTATATTGAACTTTATTTACAAACGCTCTGGGCACAATTTTGCTTGCTATGCACACGCTTTTTTCGGCTACTCAACGCATTTGGCACTGGGGTGCTAGACTACTGTCAAAGGTCATCTGTCTGAGACTTCAATCAATAACCAATTACAACGCAAGTGTTTATCATTGGTAGATCGAAGTTTCCCTCGTCACAAAACTGGTCTATAGCGCCGGTACATCCTGAAGCATTCTTAGTTCGGTAATACTGTAGTACCCTCTATCCCTCTATAAGTCTATACTATACAGGGAGGGTTAGTACCACGGATTAGATAAAGAAGGTTGGATTGGCAATATGCGCAGGGCAGGCGCACCACGGATTCATAATCCATAAGAAACAATACAAATACTAAACATAAAACATAGTTCAAAATTGATTACATACTTAATTAGGGTCGTCATCCGTGTTTACAAAGAGTTCAACGGGCGCTCATTGCTTTTATGTGAACTTATACGAACGGAATATTTGGTTTGGATGTTTTTCGCACTGGTGCGGAACTCATCATGCTCGAGTTCGACTGGCACTTGGCTGGTTTTTTTCTAAACATCCATAAAGTCTAGAGGAGTGATGAATCGGATACAAACCGGTTCAGCGAGCGTGAGCCGAGTTCTCTCTTATTATTAACTATTTTGTACGTGCACGAACCGTAAACAATTTCGCAAGTTCACTTGACTTCACCTTTAGGCGGCAGTGATATGTGACGTCTGTCATAACATCCATCTCAAATACATCTATCCCATCAAAAACATTCTGTAAAAAATCTACCCAAGTCTCGTTGAAGCTGCTTGTTTATCTCTAAAAAGTAATGAAATCTAGACATAGTTGTGCCAAGTCTAAGGTTCCTTACTGCGATTTCTTTATTATTATAGTTAAAGTTGTGTGCCTTGGCCGTTGAACATTTTTTATACGTTAGTGGGTACAAGTCAATTTTGTTAACATATAATGTTGCAACTACCTTGTTTGTTACGCGAGATAATAGCCCATACTGGTATGGGTAATTGGTATAAAGTGTTCAACGGCCAAGTCACACAACATTAACTATAATAATAAAGAAATCGCAGTAAGGAACCTTAGACTTGGCACAACTATGTCTAGATTTCATTACTTTTTAGAGATAAACAAGCAGCTTCAACGAGACTTGGGTAGATTTTTTACAGAATGTTTTTGATGGGATTTCACTTCTTTTTGTAGAAACGTGAGCCTATTCATAGTATTCATTAATTATGTTAGATTTTCTTATTTTACACGTTTACTTATTTTTTCAAATTATCTTTCTTTTCTTTTTTCCGGTTTTGATCTCGTACAGTAGGAACAGTTTTTCGTATTGCCCATTTGCGGTCCTTAAATTAGAAGATGTGTCTCTCTACGCTGGATTTTTGCAATAACAGTTGATTTTTTTTTATGTACCAGAGCAGCTCAGGGTCTTCATCAGATACTTCAGACCTCAGATTTTTGACATCAAATGAAGCGACCCAGTAAGTTGAATATTTTTTGTAAAAGAAGTGTGTCGATCTCTATAGTAGTTTGGTTGGGCTCTAGTGTTTTCACCAGGCACTCCAGATCTTCGATTATCCTAGTTTTTATATTTTTTCTTTATGTAGTCGTTAATTCCTAACCATGTACCAAATTTCAGCTCTCTGAGTTAACGGGAAGTACCAGTTCTATTTTGATGATCATGAGTGAGTGAGTGTCGAAAATGCGAAACTTTGCTTTCGCTTAACTTCGGAACTGAATTACCTACAGACTTGAAATTTTGGATTTTAAGTATGTGGTTATAGCTCACTAGATGACGAAAATTTCAGCGTCCTAGTATTATCCAAAGGTTCTCAAATAGGGGCCTGAAAATGCCGCGAAATGGATCCAGTAAAGGATGGTACGGCAGTGCTTGCTTTGCGCTCGACTTGGTGGGGGCACTGCCGTGCCCCCCGATGTGTGTTAGACTCTTATACATGGAATTTTAGACATGCCTAGCCAACCAAGTAATTATAGAGATTTTTCCAGGTAAAAGCGATACGCGAGCGATGATTTTACATTTTAATTTAACATTAAGGCCGGTCACATACATTCGGAATTTTTCCGTTCGGAATCCTGAATCGGAAAATCGAACGCAGTCAATCCATACAAAATCTTTGGACCGCCACACACATTCGGAAGCTTTCCGTTCGGAATTCCGAACGGATTTTTTTCGAATGTGTGTGGCTGGTCCATAGATGTCGTATGGATTTAGTGCGTTCGGACAGTTCGATTCGACTTTCCGAATCGAGATTCCGAAACGGAATTCCGTATGTATGTGGCCGGCCTAAATGACAGAGGCACAACAGTGGCAGGTCGCTATCGCTAGCCGGTCGCCTAAGACATTTATTTTTTATTTATTTATTTATTGAGTAAAATACACATACTTAAACGTATTTCCTTAGTCGCCTCTCACGACGCGGAAGAAACAAAGAGGTGTTATTCTAATCCCACACGGAGATGTTATGTGACAGTTTAAAAAAAATATCCTCGTTGCGTCGGATTTTGAATAACATCTTTCCATTTATTCCGTGGATATCGTAAAAGGCGACTAAGTTCTTCTCACTATTGTAAAACTTGTCACTATTATGCCTGGCCAACTCAAAACCATAGAATACGCTAGAAGTGGCCACCAAACGTGAAATAGTCATGATTTTGTTTATGTAGCATTTCGTATGCTGCCTACCCGATTTGGGAATATGGCGTGATGTATGTAAGTCTGTAACTAAAAACAAGGTAACTTCCAAACCTCACCTCGCCAGACATCTTCCCTTGATTAGCGCCGACTAAGGCCCCAGTATTAGACATGCCCCAGATTCCTGATTCAGAATGGAAGTCTTAATGGGACGCTTTCATCTCTGTTTGCGGCGGGCGCGATGAGCTTTTGCCGCGCTTTGCGAGGGGGAAAAGCTTTGGGTTATACAGGTTAAAGAATCATGTGGTCGGCGAATAGAGTTGATCAATTTTGGCATGTTTGTAGTTTGTTAGTGGTATACCTATATTATGTATACAATACATCATGCTTGAATTCCCAAATGGGGTAGGCAGAGCACACGAAACACTACAAGACTACGATTGTTTCACGTTTCGCAGCCAATTTTAGCATGTTTTTAGGTTATAAGTTAAAAGGTACAGTCAGCTGTAGAGAAAAGTAACCCCTCGCCCATACAATGTTCTATTACTGGGGGGTTACCTTTCTCTGCAGCTGTCCGTACAATATCCTGTTGCCTAAAGAAGAGCTTTGGCCCATTGCCAACAAAAATGATGATATTTGGGCACAAAATATTTACAAAAGTATATTTTTTTCACTAAACAAAGATAGAAAATATATTGCGGGCCGCATGCGGCCGGCGGGTCATGGATAGTACAGCCTTGGACTAAAGCATACCTAAGCATATTTATTATTAGTCGTCTCTTACGACATCCATGGAAGAAATGGAGAGTAGGTACACGGTAGTTGTATCCAACTTTACTAAGCTAAACTCCACGGCTCATTGCACTCCGTTATCCAATCATAAACAACAAACAGTTGCCATAGCGACTGTTGTTATTGACAAAATTCTGACAGTGTTTATATTCTATTTACTAAACGGTGTAAAAGTTAACAAAAATGTCGTTTTAAAGTTATATAACCATGAAGTTATTGAAAATACATATGCGATACCATCCGCCAGGGATCATTCTAGAATATTCTCAGAAGGGTGTGGTGAAGAATAAAGAAATAGATCTTTTGAATCTGAACAGCGAGTAAGTCCTTTTAAACATCTCAGCCTTTATACTTCCCACTGCCTGACGCAGGTCTCCTCTCAATATGAAAGGGTTTTGTATACGGTTCCTATCTGCAGATCAAGTTAAGTATTTCTAAATTGTATTTTTTTTTGACATGCAAAATCCACTATCTCGATTAAAATTTGGACTAAATTTCAATAGCTTTACGAACTTTCCGTAGATTTAAATTTTAATTTATGATCTAGTACTTTAAATCCGATTTCAGTGAGTATTCGGCCACGGCTCATACTCAAAATCAGGTACCATTCATCTAAATCTCAACAAATTTCTCACAACAGCACAATCCTATCGAGTAACGTCCTTTTTCCAGGACTGACATCCCTTCCCTTGCTGCTCAACTGTACGCCAAGGAAGTACTCCTGACGGAGGAAGTGCAGGGGCAGCTGGAGCAATGCCTGACGACCCTGAAGAAGCGGGTGGAGCACGAGGGGCCGGCTGGCAAGCGGTTCTACATCTACAAGACGCTCATGACACACGTACTGCCGCTGACTAACGTTGCGTTTGACAAGACTGGGGAAAGGTATGTGAAGGTTGATATTTGATCTGCTGACTTCGAAAATGAAACAGTGAAATGGTATTTAAACTGAGTCGTTCACCTAAGCCCTGTGTGGAGTCGGGATAGAATAGCACATCTCCATTTCTTCCGTGGATGTCGTAAGAAGCGACTAAGGAAATAGGTTTAGGTATGCTTTAGAAGACAGGCTAGCAACCTGTCACTATTATGCTACCTCTTCCTCACACCTAAAATTATGCTCGAAGTGACTGCGAAGCGTGAAATGGTCATAATCATGGTTTTGTCTATATCACGTTTCGTGTACTCAGCCTTCCCCATTTGTAGAACTCTTCAAGTTTTCTACATTTAAATAATTCGTGCCAATATATAAAAGTGAAAGTGTGTTTGTTTGTTTGTCCGTCTTTCACGGCTAAACGGAGCGATGGATTAACGTGATTTTTAGGTAGAGATAGTTTAGGGCATGGAGAATGACATAGGCTACTTTTTGTCTCTTCAAAACCCCCCATTTGCCTAAAATGAGGGGTGGAAGTTTTCAATGTAGAAAGCTATAAATTGGTATGTGTGCTATCTCTTCTGTGACACCCCGAATTTAACGCGAGCGGAGCCGCAGGCAAAATCTAGTAAATAATAAAGCCCCAAACGCACTGACAGCGGAAGCGTGATACCGCCGCGCGGCGTGACGGTATCGGTTGTAATATTTGAAACTACGCAAAAGGGCGCACAAAGCACAGGGCGGGAAGAAAGCGTTTCGTTCATACTATCATCACCCCGCTCAGCTTCTGCTGTTAGTGCGTTTGAAGCTTTACGTCTGCATGGCTACATCGATATTGTCGCCGGCAACCTCAATTTCTTTTCCTATATCGTACTCTCGCGGTTTCTAGACTATTTCTATCTATCTGAGAGCTAATAAGCATGCGGTGTGGGTAACCGGGTCAATACCATCACAACCCATTATGGGTGAAGGCGGGCTGACGAGTTTGCGAGATTTTCCTATGATAAAAAATAGCTTAGACGTACTCGTTATGTCTGGAGAATAAACTCATTGAACAAATACACGATTGGTTCGTAATTGCTAGGGTAAAATAAAAGAAATAATTCAGCCTAATTACGATGCCCTGCTACGCACAGGCCTCCTCTCAGTATAAGAGGGCTTGAGCTATAGTTCCCACGCGGGCTCAGTGCGGATTGCGAAGTTCATAACAACATTCCAGGTTTAAAAACAGTCGAAAGAGTGACAGGTTACTATCCTTTCGGCTAAAGCATACTTAAACCTATGTCCTTAGTCGTCCTTTACGGCATCCACAGAAGAAATGGAGGTGTGTTATTCTAATCCCACGCTACGTAGACATAATATGTACAATACAGACATACATACATCAAGCTATTCCCAAACGGGGTAGGCAGAGTACACAAAACATTACATAAACAAAACAATGACTATTTCACGTCTCGTGGCCACTTATAGCATTTTTTTGGGTTCTAATTTGGCAGGTATAATAGTGACAGGTTGCAAGTGTGTCGTGTAAAAAAATATACCTTAACCTAGTCGCCTCTTAAGACATCCACGGAAGAAATGGAGAGGTGGTATTCTAATCCTACACCACAAACTAGTGTCCGACCGAAGGTACAATTTTGGCCGAAGCCGAAGCCGATTAATCGGCTTTCATCAAAACCTTCGGCCGAAGCCGAAGCCGAAGGTGAATTGACCCCATGTTGACCCTAAGAAATACGAAAATTTACTAATACTTAGTAAACAAACGGCAGTAAATTATGTGCAGTTTTCGCTTCTAAATCAAATGTGACTATGTTGTTATGTTATGTGTTGTCCGTAATTTGAGAGATTAGATCTGTTAAAATTGTGTGTGTTACATTCCTTAAAGATTGTCTATGCCTTATGACATGGCAACACCTGTCAACTTACTACTTCACTTCC
>BHDV01065446.1:218704-232723 GCA_005406045.1 Adoxophyes honmai
CGAATTTTAGCGATATTTATGACTAATAAACGACAGAAACGGCTGACCACTGGGCCCTGGCTGGCCACTGGTACGTTTACCCTATAAGCGGAGTCTCATCGTCATACGTTTATTATGAACAGAACCGAATTTTCACGGTAAAACAAAAGACTGTCGCCATATTAACAGATTAATCAATTAATACCTACTGTTATCACTATCAGAAACCTAGTAAAATGTTCTAGACACTATTTTGTGCAATGACGAGGATTTCGAATATCTATTACACCACTATCGATACATACACACAGTCCTCGGCGTACTTGGAGTAGTTTATCTCCCTGGTTAGCAATGTCTCTTGAATCTCCCAGTAATTTTTGGTTTCCTAGGATACAGTCCGCAATAGGCTATCTTAGATTTTGTTATAGTTATGTATATAGTTGAAAGTGTAACATACTTTGTGGATGGTACCGTCTTCTGAGTTACGGGACAGAATAACAACACAGAAAGTTTATTGGCCTGCTAGTATCTGGTCTGAATATCTCCGGTGTTTCCAGGTGTTATCCGGTCACCAGGGCGAGATCTTTTCATGCGCCTACTCTTATGCTGGGGACGCCATCGTCACGGCATCCAAGGACAACACTTGCCGCATCTGGAGGTGATTGGACTGGTGGCAGGGCAGTGAGGAGAGGGAGTAGCTGGTGATGGGAAGCTCGGGGGTGGTTAGATGATGATGATTTGGGGTAGACTGGTGATACGTGATGATTGGGATGTGGGGATAGAACAATAAGGGAGTTAAGTCGACGACCTATGCTAACTTCGTTAAAAAGATGGAAAGGCTCTCGTTACTGTTCCAACGAAATTTTAGGACAACTAAATACTTTGAGTAACAAATGAGGGGATAACTTTTAAAATGGTAATTACACATGGACAGTGCTTAGTTACGAGTGTTGAAGGACTGGCGGCTGGACTGCGATGAATTGATGATTTTACCGTTATATCGTTATAATTACATGCCACAAATTGTACCTAGTCTAGTCGAAATAGTAGTTTAGTATGGACTAGGCCATTGTGAAGGTTGTAAAACTTTATAGTAAAAATACATTAAAAATGCAAATACAGAAATGGGAAATATAAGTACAACCACAGAATAGATATGGTACAACAGACAAAGTCAATTGGTTTTGCAAGTGTGTAATAGTGATCGAAATATGCTACAGTATCACACCACATTAGACCTCTAAAATTATCAGTGTTTTTCTATTAAGTAGGTATCTAGTAAGATTGTTTAAAGGTACTTACTTATGGAAAAACTCCTTAAGCCAGAATGATTTTTTTAGTAAATCATTCATTCATTGGCTTCAATTGTGCCTGGGCATGGGCTTCGATTGCGATGATGTTACGCGATACTATTTGTTTCAATTTCAAAGCGAGATTGGTTTCGAACTGTCATATTGAAACCGATCGTGATTCTGAGAGCGTTAGACAAGAGCCATACTGGTAATTAATGAGTAGTATAGAAGAAATAGAAAATAGAAGATGGTTAAATTATCTAATTATTGTCCAGAAAACGAGTTTCAGCTACCTAACTTAACCTAGAAACTGGCACGTGAGGAGAGAGATTTAAATCATTAAATGGGCCATCACCACACCTCCATTTTAAGCTTTAGACTGTAATACTTTGCGGTCAACGAAAAATCTGTGACACATGCGGACAAAGCCATTTTGACCCTAATTCATATGCAACGACAATTGGCAATAATGGATGCATCTTTTGCTGAAAAGAATGTGTGAAATATAATTGCCACAATTTTCATTGCAGTGGTAACACAATAAGTGTCTATAATAATTAGTTATTAATTACAACAATAATAACAGAAATATTTATTTATCCTGTTGACTACGAAAATGTAACTAGATAATGACTCCACGCCCTTCTGATCGCCAACTTTAAATATGCTAAGTTTTTGGTATTATAATTTTATTTATATATGTATGTACGCGGGACATAATCACGATTTTACGATTTTATTTACCTTCTTGACGTTTCGGCCGCGTTACAGCTACCGTGGTCACGAGTTGACTGAAGCAGTGCACGACGTTTGATTCGCAGCCCGGGTTCTTCGAACTACCCGCACCTGATTTTCATCAGTAACGGCTCCTCGAACTACCCGCGTTTCATCAATATTGTCCACCGTCACTCTATTACACCGACACACAACACTAACGATGTCAGATGCTCGCTCCGAATGTTCGTCTCTAGGCTGACACTCTTGTTAATCGTAAAATCGTGATTATGTCCCGCGTACATACATATAAATATGAGTGAGAATCGCGAAAGTTTAAAACATTATATAAATATAATTTTATTGTCTTGACACGTAATTGTCAACTTACTGCCTTTATTTTACTCCGATACGGAGGGAGACATTATGTCCACATACATTCAATGATCTGTGGTTGTATTTTGATCTAAATTTATTAGAATGAGTTGTACTTATAACGACCCAATTCGAAATGTGTCACTTTTCAAAAATTACACCGAAATTCATTATTTAGTTTTGAGACACTGTCGAATTTCTAATTAGATCAGTAAACTGAACAAGTGTAACATTTAGTTCTTAATTAAGTCACTCTTTACTTGTGAGTCAACATTTTTTTCATAATGAAAAAGGTGGAAAGAGCGATTTATTCCAAGACTGAATGGCTTACATTCTCGTCACCCTATACTCCGTTTTTTTTGGGTTGAGAAATTTAACTGTCAAATCCTTACACATTTTTGAGTAATCCCAAGATATCGGCGCAAATTATGATGATGTTTGATTTAAGAACATTATAACAAAGAATGTTAAGTGTATTTGCATAAATATTTTCCAGTTTTACTAATGAATTCCAGAGATAATTTCAAATTGTGACCGTTAAATTTCTCAACCCAAAAAAAACGGAGTATAGAAGGGGTGATGTGTTACCAACTGAAAGGTACAGAGCAAACAAGTGTTAACTATTTTTAAACTGAACTCTCTTTCAAAATTCCATTATTATTATGAAGTAATCATCATGATTTATTGGCAAAAATTGGCACCGAATGTACTCGGTTATCGCATGTTTGAGCATTCCGTACAAAACGTGTCAACTTGTAAACGCGTCAGCCGGGCTGAAAGGGTTACGTTGGTTATACTTTATCATACAGAGGTATTTTTATATGCGAAGGTATTGTTTGATACAAATATTTATGTAATTTTTTAAGTGGGAATGATAACATTGATAACTATGGAGCGTTTGAATACCTAAGTACTTCTGTTTTGAATTGTAACAATTATTTATACATTTTCTTAAGCATCTGATGTATTTAAAAATCATAAGACTCCCACATCGCCAGGTGTAATACAACTAAATATTTACTGTTAATGTAAGGGCGAGATCACTGTTAGAATTTTGGTAAATAAATCATTTTATTACTATCACCTTGAGCTAATTATTTGTTAAATAAAGTTAGCCTCGTCAGTCAAAACTAAATTGACCCAATTCTAAATGTGCAGTTTTTACAAATTTTTTTTTAAATATTACTTGTCGGATTAGGTGTCTTGAAAATGCGATATCTGCAATAAAGCATGTGTATTGTGTAGCCCTTAAATGGATACTGGGAATTTGTTTCACACCAAAGAAAAATTAAAATCAAACCAATTTGGCAACATCTACAGTACAATGTTAAATGTTTTAACAGGGTTGTCAAATCAATTAAGCGGTAAACACTAAGTGTAGGTACGGGTAAAGATATAAAGAATGGAATACGACGAGGCACTTAATGCGCTGACTTTAAGAAAGTACATACAATAACATGTAAGAAGGTACATAGGTACCTATGTAATAGTGCTGTGCTGGATGAGTCACGAGGTTTACTTTTAAGCGAATAACAGTTTTTACATCATTGCGATTTTTGCGAAGTTGGATGTCATAGTTGTAACTTAGATACTTACTACAGATAATGTTATTAATCTGTAGTTATAAGTATCTGTTGAAGGCATGTTTTCACAAGCGTTCTAGACAAATCGTGCATGCTCTAAATTGTCATTTTGGACAGATCAGCAAACAAATGTTTGTTTAGAGCATTTCCTGAACCCGTGGATTTACATAGTGAAAAATAACGAATTACTCACGTTGTTTATACCGAGATTAGCTCGACATGTTTCGGATCAATCCGTGATCCATCATCTGGAGCTACGCGCCACGGCAGCGGACAGACGCGCACTGTGGATTTACATGATGATGATGATGTTCACGACTGTCAAAGCAACGAAATGTCAAGTCTACAACAAGATTTTTTTTGTCAATTCTTGCCTTATTCAGACTTATTGTTTGAATTTTGTCACAAACAAGTCATATCTCAGAGAACAATCAGCAGTTGCAGAGAAGAATAACAAAAGTCAAGCAAATATTCCCGTCGTACTCATGACGAATATCATCCCGAACTTAACGAATATTCGTATTCGCAATGTGTTTACTGCCAGATATTATCATCACTACACAATCGGGCACATCCTGCCGGGCGCTGGGGTCAAATGAAGCGCGATAAGCGCTGACATGTATGCTCCTGCGCACAAGTTCCTGGACCATGCTGATGGTTTAGTTTAGCATTTATTTCAGGTCGGAATGCCTTTCTTGCGATAAAAAAAGTATGGATAAAGATTAATGAAATTAAGTACCTACTTAAACCGACTAAATAATGAAATAGAGCAACCGGCTTAATTACGTACCATTTTTAACGGCATGTCTCTTGGAGCTAGCCATTGCATCGCAGCTACTTCCTAGTTGCATCGCTATTTTTGAACGCATCCAATTCGACAATTCCCGCACGCAATGTGGGTAGTTTCTAGCCATGATGCGACGTCAGTAATTGGCGGAGTACCTAGTACCTACTGAGCAGGATCCCCCGTTTCTAATGTCAACATTTATCATCAACGAGCCAAAGTTTATAAAGTTGGTTAACTATGTGCCCCAAATACTTTACCTCACCCCTGTACAAAAACATTACATAAGTCAACAAAACACTTCGCCGGTCCGCTCGCAGATATACCATTAGCGTTTGTTCCTCCACACCGCACGGACGCACCATGCTGAAAGACACTATATTAGTGCTAGTTCTAATAACTATAGTTAAGTCAGAGTATAAGTATACGACGAACTGGTTCAAAGTGCCGCTGGATCACTTTGGCTTCCAGAGAAATGAGGAGTTCAACATCAAGTATTTGGTGAACGAAGACCACTGGGACAAGAATAATGGACCGATATTTTTCTACACTGGAAATGAGGTATGTTGGTTTTGATTGGTTCCTTTTAGTATTTAATTTATAGAAACTTTTTACTCGTCAACCATTTTCGAAATGTCTCTGCTTACATTTCTATCTGAATGTTCCCGAAACACCTTTATTTCGCGCCAAACTTAGCCGCGGTCGAACATTTCTTTGAATCATTTGGTTTACTTAAAAGGCAATGTTTTTTCGTTTTTTTTTTATTTTTGTTCCTCGGCGTGGCGTTTAACATTTATTAATATTTTAATCGGTACCTACTAATCCCTTTTAAGTAGATCTCTTAAAATAGCTTAGTTTGTCTTTAACTTAATTTTTGTAATAGTTACCTAAATATGATTATTTATTGCGATAGTATTGATATACTAAGTATAGTTAGGTATTTACTAGACACGTAATGCAGTGCGCTTGTCCTCGTTGCACTTAAATGTGTTATAGTATATAGTTACTAACTTATAATTTATGTCAATAATCATTGTGTTGGTACTTAATATTAATATTACTATAACCGATAGCCAAAATAATGACAAATCGTAAAATCACTTTAAGATTGTGTTTCTCTAAATTAATATAACGTAGACACTAGATTATAAATGTTAAAGCACATCACATCAAATAAAATAATCAGTCAACTTACTTATTATCTCCTAATTTAGTTAGCTTGGGTACTAATATAAACAGAGCATATTTAATTTAATAACCTGGTTGCTAGCAAAGTAACAGATCTGATAACCTCTAGCCTGAATTACATAGGCCGCACAGTTCCATGACAAAACGGGTAATAAAGAGGTTAAAACCTAATTAAACATAAATATTTTCCTTGTTTGTTACATACTTACTTAAAGCATTAAAATAATAACTTATAGGTAACAACAAACTATTGTTATCGTTAAGTAATATACCCAGAGTAGGAAATTGTAGGTCATTAATCCGCCGATTTGTTATAAATTTAAACAATTAAATACCTACATTACTTAACGAACTTTGTTGATAACGGAGAACCGTCTATAATGAGTTTCCTAATCTTCTAGTTAACTTTTGAATGACCACGGAGACCCGCGTATTCAGAATTGACTATCTACCTTATTCTGGGAAGCATGCTAATAGATAATAAACTAAACACTACGCACTATTGTTTGTCCGTTTTAGCCCCGACGTTCAAAAAAAATCTCGCTCTAACCAAGTTAGGAAGTATCGTTTTAGGAAGAGATAACAAATGCGTTTTACGTTTAAACCAGGGATAGAGTTATAATTATAACTGACACGCTGTTTAAAATGCACAAGAGACAACAAAATCAAAGCTCTGTTTGTAAAAGTTACTTTATAAATTATAAATGACATCGTTTCCCATTTTTACGATAAAAACGGCACTTCGATTATTTTTGCTTTGTGTCACTTTTGTTTTTAAGGCGTGAATCATGAACCAATTATTTGACATCTTTTTAACAATCCAGGGTCAGATCGAGCTGTTTGCCCAGCATACCGGATTCATGTGGGATATCGCGGAGGAGTTCAAGGCCAAAATAGTTTTCGCAGAGCACAGGTAAGACTAGTAATGCGGGGTAATTGAAGAGGACACTAGGTCAATCTGATATTAGCAGTCATTTAATGGCGTTTTGGATTGGAGAGTTGTTCATTTGTTTTGATGTCGCGTCAAGTTTATTTTTAACCGACTTCAAAAAGAGGAGGTTCTCAATTCGACCTATTTTTTTTTTTTTTTTGTGTGTATGTTACTCGATAGCTCGGAGACCCGTGGGCCGATTTTCAATTTTTTTTTTAATCGATAGGGCATAACTCGAAATTGGTCCCATTGGCACGACACCAGGATCTGATGATGGAATCTTGGAGAAATCGAGGGAACTCTTCAAATTTTATATGGAGATGTACGGCGTTTTTGGTAATTTGTTGATGAAGTCAAGATTTTACATTCAGTAAACAGAATCTTTTCAAAATATTGCTAATTTGAAGTCGGTTTTTTTTTGTTTAAAATTATAATTGAATTAAATAATTTTACGCAGTCTGGTTTGCATTGACTTATTTATTGTTTGTGAATTTTAGTAAGTATATCATCATCATCAGCCTATATACGTCCCACTGTAGGGCACAGGCCTCCTCTCAGTATGAGAGGGCTTGGGCTATAGTTCCCACGCGGGCCCAGTGCGGATTGGGAACTTCACACACGGCGTTGAATTACTTCGTCGCTGTGTGTAGGTTTCCTCACGATGTTTTCCTTCACCGAATAGCTCGTGATAAATATCAAATTCGATATCGCACATAAATTCCGAAAAATTCAGAGGTGCGAGCCCGGGGTTTGAACTCACGACCCTCTGCTTGAGAGGCCACAGGTCGAACCGCTGGGCTACCACGGCTACTAATAAGTATATACCTAAGTACTACTAGTAAGTATATACCTAAGTAAAACCTTATTGTACACAAACGGACAAACGGACAAACGCACACACAAACATCTCTCACCCTAAACGCATATACCTGCTCCGTTCCGTCGTGGGTAATGAAAATAATACGTCCTACAAAAAAAGCCAGCAAAATGGTAAAGTAGAAAGGCGGGATTATCTCTTAACTTAAGGGATCTCTTAGAGCCAGAAAGAAAATAATGGAAAACTTTTACAAAATGCCCCAGGTACTATGGAGAGTCGATGCCGTTCGGCAACAAATCTTTGGACAACGAGCACATCGGCTACCTGACTTCGGAACAGGCGCTGGCGGACTACGCGGACCTCATCGACTACCTGCAGGGGCATGAGATCAGCCCCCGGCACCCTGTCATCGCTTTTGGAGGTAAATAGTCTTCGGGAAAAATCTCCAATAGAGTCTCTCTCTAGGCAGATGTTACGCCTGGGGACCGAAGTCCGAAGGAAGTTGGAAGTTGTATTTAAGCGACCGATATTTGAAACTTAGTTCGCGCGATGTACCTAGAACAGTTTTTGTGAGCTGGTGAAGTAGATGACGTTTGTCAGAGAAGTTGAACTATTCGTCGATGGGTGGCGCTAGAGTCGTTAGTCATAAATCCTCAAGTTGTTCAAGTCTTCATTTATGGTAAACAGTTATACTTCCCCCGTGTGGTGCCGGGTTAGAATAGCACCTCCCCCTTTCTTCCCTTGGGTGTCGTAGGAGTCGACTCTGGGAAGGGGTTGGTGTATTGTGGGCGATGGACTATCAACCTGTCACTGCGATAACACGTTTAACCATCTGGTTACCCTGAATTTGCTAGACGTGGCACTGGATTTTTGAATCCATGTTCTCTGCCTACCCCTCATGGGAATACAGGCGTGAGAACATATGTATGTATGTATGTAGTTATACTTACTTATACCTGTTCTTCAATGGTGCATCTCCTTAGCGTAAAATGGGATCTGGTTTACGGGAAAATATGACAACGCAACAAATATGATTATTGGCCTTTAATTAACTAAGTCTTTAAGGTTCTGTTGAATCAAAAGTTTGTAACGTAGTGATTTGAACGGATACACTCACGTCTTTACATCGAGATTAGCTCGACATGTTTCGTGATGATGCCGATGATGGATCACGAACTGGCCGGAAGCATATCGAGCTAATCTCAATATGGAAATATGAGTATCTGTTTTATTTCATTATGGATGAGTCTCACGGTAGTTTTATGTTAAAATGTAAGGGATTATTTGACACTGGTCAGAATTAACCTCCTTATCCACCCCAGGGTCCTACGGCGGCATGTTGGCCGCGTATTTCCGCATGAAGTACCCGCACGTGGTTGCGGGCGCCATAGCCGCGTCTGCGCCGATTCACATGTACCCAGGTAAATTCCAAAGCTAGTGTGAAAACCTTGTGTTCTCCTCTAGGGAAAACCACTCCATTTTATTTCGTGGATGTAGAAAAAGACGATTGTTAAACGAGCAAGTAGGAAGTGAGTAAAAACAAAATCACGATCGATCTTTCGTGTAATGAAAATTAGGTACCTATATGCAAAATTTATACCTACTTCTTGAAATACCTAGCCCTGGTCTTGACTAGGTATGTTGACATTTATTGTGCTCTGCTTCGACACTTCAACCATTATTGTTACTTGAAGTAACTTACTTCCTACCTATTCACGACTCTACCCATTTTTTAAAAGACCCTGCGGAGAATAATGAGCAGAATAGCTAGTAGCATTAATAGTACATTGAGTATCTAGGGGAGGAAATGGAACATTATTAACGAGAGGCTGTTAGAAGCCCGACGCCGCAGGCGGAGGGCTTTTATGACTCGAGTTCATAATGTCCTTTACTCCCCGTGTTACACACAATGTTTTTCATCACATTTGCGAGGAAAAACTAAAAATTAAAGAAAATAAATGACATCACGTCACCGCACCGCGCTAATTCTGCTTGCGCTGTCACTGCTGTCAGTGCGTTTAGGTCTATTGTCACTTTTTTTAATCATATACCACAGACAAGAACTATGTTTCGCACAGAATGCGAATGGTCAACAGCCAGATTCTGCCAAAAAGGTTCAAACAAATTTACGAAAAAAACATATTAAAAAACGCGTTGACATACATCCAAAGTATTAAATTAATACAGTTTCATAATGCATACATTAATTTTGCATTTAAAAACTGGCCCTTAAGTTTTAATAGCAGAATTTTTATTTTTACATTTGTAACCTCCTTAGTCTGAACTAACGTACCTATACTAACTTTTGCAATTTTTAAAACTAAACTTTACCTCCCATAGGATGTAATGATAACTCCCGCGGTTACAATTTAGGCCTTTGTACTAAAGGATACGCTCTTGTAATAACACCATTGACGAGCAAGTGTGATGAAAACAATAATGGCATAAACGTCGAACAGTTCTTTGGGAATGCCGGCTTGATGTTTGTATATCTGTTCACAGGCATGGTGCCTTGCGAAGCCTACCACAGGATTGTGACATCCAGCTTCAACATCGCTGGAGCCAAGTGCAAGGACAATATCAAGGCGTCCTGGGGTGCTTTGAGGTGAGCTGGTGATAGAGAAACACTGAAATAGATAGATCTCTCTCCAGGCAGATGTTATGCCTGGGCACCGTTGGAAGAGGAAAAGTTGGAAGATATATTTATGCAACCGACCGAAGCCCACAGAGAGAAAATCGGAAATTGTATTTATGCAACTTCGTTAATGCCGTGTAGGATTACTGTTTGACAGTTGGATTATGTAGATGGCGTTTGAAGTAGAAGCTCAGCTAATCGACGATAGGTGGCGCTAAGGCGCTACAATAGTGACGATGTATGTCGTCTGTCAAGCTGGTACAAAGCATAGAGATAGACAATCCCCTTGGCAACAATGCTCGTTTCTTCTTTACCTCCAAAGACGCGTTTTTTGACGTAACACGCGTCAAAGACGTATACAAATATAGGCTTATTCGATTAACAAATAAATACATACCATGCTATCTGCAATGAATAGATATCTCCGACAAGTCCTACAACCATCATAAGTGAAAAAGCAAACCAAATGATGAATTGATGGGCAATACACATAAATTGTTTAACGCAATCCTTTTTTAGACATCTTGTGTAAATAGACGATACAAATTCTTTGTGTAGTGTCTTTTGTAGAGACAAATTGAGTTGAAATTATGCTGGAGGTAGCTTCGAAGCATAAAATAGTCATTCTTTTGTCTGTGTGACGATTCGTGTGCTGTGCTTACCCCGTTTGGGAACATACTGACTAGAAAGCGTGAGGTCTCGGGTTTGAATCCCGGTTGGAATAGACGTTTGTACGCTGTAAGTGGATGTTTGTTCTCCAGGCTTGGGTTTTTATCTATAAAAGTCTGTTAAAGTGAATAATACTCATAAAACAGCAATAAGCTGCGTTATTTGGGAGGCAATTAGTATTCCTACTTAAGTCATTTCATGGTATTTATTCAACATCTTTTTGCCCGTTCCCTTTTTTCAGAAACTTCTCGACCACCGCCAACAGCTCTGAATGGCTCCAAAAGAACTGGAAGCTCTGCGACCCTGTCCGAAACGCCACGGAGGTGCAGCAGCTCATAGACTTCCTCCAGTCCATGTACGAGACGCTCGCGATGGTCAACTACCCGTTCGCTTCTGATTTCCTGGTACCGCTGCCGGCCGAACCAGTCAGGACTGTCTGCCAGTTCCTCAATGAGACGCTGAAGGGAGAGGCTTTGCTTGAGGTTAGATTTTACCACATGTATCATCAAGTTGTTGAGGCATACTGCTGGTGACGTGCTTGGAAGCAGTTATTATTGTGCTGTTTATTGTATCGCTTTAAACCTATAATTGCTAAAAGTTACAACGCTCATAAGAGCTACCACTACCAGGTACCCGATTTTCACTGCTTCGGCTTATCACAATTAAATGGAATCATATAGAAAAGAAAGAAGTCTCAATCATCGTGTGAAATGCTTTCAGGGTATCGGCAAAATGCTGCAAGTGTTTACTAACTACGACGGCAAAAGCAAGTGTGTTGACTACAAGAAGGGGAGCGACTACGGCAACCTCGACGCCAGTGGGTGGGATTACCAGGTATTTTGATATAAATAATGCAGTATGCTGTAGCTGTAAGTTCAAGGCAAATTGACCCTCTCATAACGTCATAATCATAACATAACACATGTACAAAGCCTAAACACTTGACGTATTCAATTTAAAATCACTTAACATTTGACATTTTATTGTGTATTGTTAATGATGTATTTTATATTGAATTAATAAATAAATCTAATCTAATCTAAAGTGGCATGACACTAATATTATAAAAGCAACAGTTTATGAGTGTGTGTGTATGTTTGCTACCTCTTCCCGCTCAAACGGCGGAACCAATTTAGATGAGATTTGGTATGCGGGAAGCTTACACCCAGAATTAACTCATCAACATAAATAATAACATAAATTTTGAATTTATTTTTCCAGGCTTGTACCGAAATGGTGATGCCGATGTGCACCACCGGCCAGAATGACATGTTCGAGCCTCAACCCTGGAACTTTACAGAGTACTCCAAGACGTGCTATGACAAGTACAAGGTGTACCCAAAGGAGGGATTCGCGAGGATACAATATGGAGGAGACAAGCTGCAGGCTGCTTCGAACATCGTGTTCAGCAACGGTCTGCTGGACCCTTGGGCTGGAGGTGGGTTTGAAGTCATTGCTAAAGAGAACCGTATACTTAGCGACCATCAGAACACTAGCTTATAGTATAGACACTATAAACTATGTATAACATAGTCTGATATCCTCGAGCTCAACTGTCTCAGGGAATAAGAGACATTGGCGAACCCTTCAAGGAGCTCAGCGTCGAGTTGCCAAATCTGCCATACCTATATATCAACGTCGAGCTCGTCGAAGAGTTTTCTTTATGTTAGAGAACACCACTAGACACCGGCGTCAAACAGATTCTATGGCCACTCTGAATCATAGCATACATACATACAATCACGCCTGTGTCCCCCCTAAATGGAGTAGACAGAGCGCAAGAAACGTGTCATTGGCAAAATCCTGACTATTTTACGCCGCCGCTTCTACCATAATTTGACGTCCAAAATAGATGCAATAGGTATAATACTCGTAGTGACAGGTGGCTTGCCTGTATGTCTGTGCTGATCATAGCGACGCAAGTAAACCTACCCTTTTATTACAGGCGGCATCCTCAACAGCATCAGCTCCACCGTGAAGGCCGTGGTGATCCTCAACGGCGCGCACCACCTGGACCTGATGCCGGCCAACCCCAGCGACCCGGAGAACGTGCGGCTGGCGCGCGGCATCCACAAGGACAACATCCGCACCTGGATCAGCGAGTTTAGGGAGGCTTATAGTAGTTAGAACAAAGTTAGACTGAATAAACTGATTTTGTAAGATTGAGTTTTATTTATGGTCGTTGGTGGTTGACTTTCCCTGTTTCACTTTGGAAAACTTGAATTTTGTCAGGTTATCGGTAGCACCATGTACCCAATACCTAAGTTGCAGAAGTAAATGTGATGAAGGGAAGAATTGATGAAATCGTAGCAAAATAAACAGATAATCAGCACTTCAAGTTTAGTTGATGGCTTATTCGTAGTCGTTCCTTCAAGAGCGCACGCTCAGGTGTCAAACGCGTATCTACTACGGACTACGGCCACTACGGTCTACCGCCCGTAAAATGCAATTCTTAGGATACCTCTGTCTACTGGAGTAGAGCGAGGCTACGGAGCGGTGAGCGAGATAAAAATCCACCAATAGAATTGCATAAAATCTCCGCTCCTCTTCAGTGGATGCAATTTTATAGGTGGATTTTTATCTCGCTCACCGCTCCGCTGCCTCACTCCACTCCAGTGGACAAGCAGCCTTAATATGGAAACGAATAAGTAAGATTGGTTGGATGGATGCATCGTTGCAATCACCTCACAGTTCCCTCCTTGGCGAACTTGTGGCTCGATGCTAGTTAAAAATACATACACACATACAACACGCCCGTATTTCCAAATGGGGCAGGTGGAGTTAACAAAAAGCTACTACTTAAACAAAACCATTACTATTTCACGTTTCGGAGCCACTTCAAAGCATCATTTTAGGTTTGAAAACAATTTGAAGAGGTAATATTATAATAGTGACAGGTTCCTAACCTGTCGCCTAAAGAATACCCAAAACCCATTTCCTTAGGGCTATATTTCACCGGGACACCACGGCGGCGCAACCAGTCGTCGGCTACCAACAAAATGTATACAGCTCTTGGACCAAGTAAATAAGGACTGCGAGGTCCCCACTAAAG
>BHDV01065447.1:0-67965 GCA_005406045.1 Adoxophyes honmai
GGGTTGCGAACATTGTTTCTCTATAGGTTCTATCCTCTATGCCGACACTTTTGTATAAAATTTAATACTTATGTTAAAACTAGCTAAGATCTCTGCGCAAGAAAATTGACCCTTGAATGAAAAAATACGTCGTTTCGAGAGTTAGACATTCACATACACAGACATTAGCGTTAATCTTATGAATACTTCTAATGCCGCGGATTACGAAATCACCCCTCCACGTGTGTTGTCGGGCCTAGAATAAAACCTCTTCATTCTTTCCGTAGATGTCGTAAGAGACGACTAAGGACATAGGTTTAGATATGCTTTAGGCGACAGGCGACCTGCTGTCACTATTACAACTATCGCCAATGCCTGTACCTAAAGTTTTGCCAAAATTGGACATAAAGCGTGAAATAGTCGTGGTTTTGAACTTGTGTAACATCTTGTGTGCTCTGGCAATCCTTTATCCTTTATCAAATACAGATTCAATTAAAAAAATATTATCATTTAGGCAAAACGGACTTCTTTAATTTTTCTAATTCACATATTATATTAAACTAACTTTGAACTTCTTCAAATAATCTGAAGCAGTTTTGTCCGTAGTGTTCTTAACAAATCAAATTAACACCAGCCGACGAGTCGTCTGTTAACAATTTTGCGCCGGATTAAAGACGACGTAGGTATCGGGCCTTCCTCAATTACCCGAAAAGGGTCAACCTATCCTGTAAATTGGTCGCTAATAATTAATGTCAAGACGTGAACTTGCCCCGTAAATGAATTAAAATTGAATAAACTGTTCTATTTAAGGGTTACAACTTACAACGAACAAACAGGATCTTATAATGGGTAAGGATAAAATTCAGAAGCGTAGTTTTATAATTCATGCGATTCCTGTTGTTGTTTAAGGTAGTTTGTTAAATTATAGTCGAAAAAAAGGGATACGAAATTTCATCGAGATTTGTTTCGGTTCAATTTGAGGCTAATTATCGGGAGCATTACGCTACGGAGGCAGTTAGACGCGAACTGCGCGCTATCGCTCTTTTCGCGCTGCTGCTTGATGCAATTGACATCGACTCACAACAGAACTAGTTACATTCATTATCATTATCAAACGTCAGTAAATTCACTATATTTAGGTGACGTTCACAGAACTAGTAGTTTTTTGTTAATTTTCAAGCTCTAATTTCTTGATGTAACTTAAAGGATTGACTGATAATTGCTTTAATAACTTGTTGATATTATTTTTCACTACTTAGCCGAAATCAAAATGTTCAATCAAAAGTGTAAGTACCTACTTACTTTATTATTCTGATAATTTTCATCATCTTTCGCATCGTATCGAACTCTTAGAGCCACCTAAAATGAAAGTTAAGAAACTTATGTACCTACAGCCAAAGAATAGTAATTACAGAGAGTAGCATTCTTCGTATCACCCGACGTTCCTTGCGACAGCTAGGCGCAGGGTCACTAAACCTGTTTGTGCTAAGTAACTTCTTACCTTTTAGTTATACATACTTACCTGCCACTTACTTATGTCATCTCATCTATGACAACGACGTGGTAATACTACTAGGTACCTAGTATAAGCGAATATGTTTAGGAGTGAAAATATTGCTATTTATTTCTATCGTTATCTTCTTGAATCTCACCGGTGGAAAGTATAGGTACATAAAAGCCTCACTCTCAAATCATCTGATTTTAAATATAATTATCATCCATTTGTAGGATATCGACGCTTACGCGACTGAAACTACGACACGACAATTCAGACTATTCATATTTCGGAGGCACGCATACGTCAATAAAGAGATTGCCAGTCTATGTTTACTACTCTTTGTACCAACTTGATTCCATTGTTTAATTACCAGTAAAGTAACACGTTTATTGACAAGTGCCTAATAAGAAACGCGAGGAAGAAGTGAGATCGCGCCTCTGAAAACTTTTTAATTGGGGTCCTGTATCTCCCTGTGATATAAGATTAATGTATTTGCTATAAAGTTTTGTCGTCAACCGTATACGTTTAACATTTCAATAGAATGTAAAAGTCGCCAGAAATATTGAATCAGTATTCTGATAGGTAAGTGCAGAAATTTTTTTCTGAATTGGCATGAATAGTTAGCGACACTCATTCTCAACTCACAACTCATTGATAAATTTGAATACTGCTTGACATAAATTATTTCATCAATTGAATGTGGTCATTAAGACCTTGCTTTATTTGAATTTGCTTCAAGTTGTATCAAATAGCCTATTCAAAACTACACTTAACTCTTTAGTCCCATTTTCTTTTCAGGGTTTGAGATGCAAATTAAAATGTTAAGTTTGCATAAGTACTAAGTTTTTACCTGAAGCGTGGGTTTGAAACTGTCGCCATCTCCCCTAAGCAATTTAAACTGAAGAATTTCCGGCGAAGCATATTTCACTTAAGCCATTATTTCGCTGCATCGCCGACTCTTGCAAAATAAAACCATCCCTTTTCAGTTAAGAAATATTTCAATTATGAAAAATGGAAAACAGACCCGATCTGTCCGAGTGATTGAAATACAAATTTTATAAGAGTAAACATGGAATCTGCTTAAGGCCCTACGCAGACGACAGACTATCCGCGACGGACTTTTTAGTCTGTGGAAATAAAATCTATGGAATTATAATGCAGTAATGCACACGACGCGCAAAAAGTCCGGCGCACATTGCATACAATCCACGCAGTCTGTCGTCTGCGCTGCCCCATAACATTTTGTTTAATGTCCGATACAAAACAGAACAGATATTATTTTACCGTGTAAGTATTTATTTATACATACCTACATACATACTTCAAAATCTTATCCCTTGTGAAAGGGGTTCTTACTTTTAGTTATTTTTTTTTTGTAAATCCTAGGCTTGAATTGATGTTTCTTACATACATACATACAATCATGTCTATATTCCCAAACGGGGTAGGCAGAGCACACAAAACGCTAACCTTACGCTTATGTTTCTTGAAATTAATAAATACGCAGGACTAAATTAGGTACGCTTTGATATGACTTTAATTACCTCGACGTTTCGGCCACATTACAGCGACCGTGATCATGAGTAGAAGATTCCTTATTGTTTATTGTTGGTTGAGTTATTGTTTCTTGGAGACTTTATTTTTTAATATTGATCAAACACAACAGCTTAGGATTCTAGAAAACAAAAGTGGTCGGCAACAAACATGGCAAGATTTTAAATGGTTAAGTTCGCACATAAAGAGAGAGAAAGAAAGAAAGACATTTATTGGTACAAAATTTGACACAGATTTTAGCCTAAATAAACAAATAAACAACAACTTGACAGTTATGCATGCAATAAAAAAGAAAAAAAGGTTCACATTTCCGTGCCGAATAGCACCAAAAGGGCCGCACTCAACATGATATTGAGGCAAGCCACAATGCTGATTTTCAGTGCGACCCTGAAACTTAAACCTAAACACATCACGTTTTCTAGATAAAAGCGGTGCACGAACTTACCCCCACCACTTAAAACCTTGACTAATTTATTGCCGATCACTTCTAGCACATTTTTTGACATTTTAAATTGGCAGGTAGGTATGTACAATTAACAACAGGTTGCTAGCCTATCGCTTAAAGTATACCTAAACCCATTTCCTCAGTCGCCTCTTACGACATCCACGGATGAAATGGAGAAGTGTTATTCCGAACTACTAGGACAACAGACTACAATAGCACGACTAGGTCAAGCCTTAAACAAATGAATACCTCTACCTATAAAGTCTGAGCATCCATTTCCAAGATCGCATTGTCAAAGAATAGGTTCATGAGAAGGATGGTACTTCTCCTCACTCAGAGTTGAGATATCTGGTGAACGACCTTATGAATTACTCTATTTAGGCCTAAAATGGTCTAGATTTAGGACTGGCCTGATGGGAGTCGATAGCTATTATCGTTATAGCCTTGCCAGTCAGAGCGTCTAGTAGTCTAGTGTATTGAAAACGATGATGGACTCGATAACGATTTCTTTTGCGAATTAACGCGGAATTGTATGGAGACGTGTCAACCGCGGCAGTTGTGCAAATATTTCGCTGGCGGGGCTGTCTCAGTTTCCATACAATTTTGCAATAACTCTCAAACGAAGCCGTCATCGAGTCCATCGTCGTTTTCAATACACTAGACGCTCTGGTCTTGCACATACGTGAAACAATACGTATATAAAATATAATTCTAATAGTGACCACAAACACTGACGTTTCGATGGTGTAAAATCACTGTTTTAGCTATTCAATGAAGAATCTATCAAAGATCACGGTTTTCATCGCTTTGTGCTTTTAATGGCGTAGTTAAAATATTAACTACGATGAAAAAATTAAATATAATTAGGTACTAACATAGCCATAACTTTGAATAACATTCAGCGAATTACTTAAGGTATTAGTTTTTGATTGATTGAGCATTTACCTTTGTTTGATTGTTAACTGATTTATTATGTGTATTAGTGAATAAACTAATGACAGTTCTTCATTTCTTGAGTGGACATCGTAACTCTTAACCACGGTCCCTGTAACGCGGCCGAAACGTCGAGAAGGTAAATAAATAAAATCGCGATTAAGTCCCGCGTACATATAATTATGAGTGAGAATCGCGAAAGTTTAAAACATTACATCGTAAGAGGTGACTAAGGAAATAGGTCGTATGTAGTATGTAGGTATGTTTAAGGCGACAGGCTGTCAACCTGTCACTATTATACCTCTTCCATCTATGTTTAACCCTAAAATTATGGGAGTTAAATTGTGATTTTGGTTTGGTATCGTTATGTGTGCTCTGCCTACCTCATTTGGGAATACAGGCGTTATACATACACACATAAATAACGTCACGCCTCTTTCCCACAGGGGTAGGCAGACACCACTTTGTTCCACTTGCTACGATCCTGACATACCTCTTTTGCTTCATCCACGTTCATTAGTTTCTTCATACATGCTCGTCGATTTCGGGTACTCTTGACCTGACCTGTTTCTAAAATGTTTGCGATTTGGTCACGGAACGTCTGTCTAGGTCTTCCCCTCCCAACACATCCATTCACACTTCCAGCATAGATCTCTTTAGTCAATCTTCTTTCATCCATCCTATCTACAGGCGTTATATCTGTGTCAAAGTTTATCTTGGATGTCCACAGCAACACCTGATTCAACTAATTATAACTTTCACCTAAAAAAGTATTTAGTGCTTAAAATTGAACACTAGTTAACATTATCGATAAGTGAAATCCCCGCTCTAGTAACCAGGAACAAGTGTCGTCCTCTGCCAAATGTTCTAACTACACCATCACGGCTATAGTCTTCAGAATTTGACCGATCGCCAAATAGCTAGAATATATGGGCCCCTGAAAAATTACTGGCGTTCATCTCTTGGCTCATTCTTGCTATCGCGTCGATCAAGATGAATAGTGATTGGATACTTGTGTAGCTATAAAATCATGAATGATGAGGAAATGATACTTCCAGGTACTGAAGCTGTACTTTTACAAAGAAAAAGAGATAGGATAATAAAAGAGAAAGTTTAAGTGTAAAATTGTCCTAACGCACTCATAGTAAAATCGTAGCTATTTACTAACATTAGATAGCCTCTATACCTTACCTGTTTTGGTACCTACCTACGTAAAACTATGAAAACAATATTGATATATCAATCCCATCCCTGCAAAGCCGGATACACACACTGCTACATAATTGTTTAAGGAACTGTCATACTAGTTATGTAAAATATGATTGGCTTAATGCTAGCCATACACGATCCATTCTATCGTCCAATCGGCATGATATTGCAGGCTTGATCCAATCTGCAGCTCGTCCATATACACCATACACCATCAGTTTAAACTGTCCAATCGGCAGCGATGTTCAGTTGCAGCCATGGCGTCACCGGTGACAGACGTCGATGTTATAGCCGTTTTGGGCATCGTACTCACGAAAATTATGCAAAAAAAATTAAAATATTTATTTCCAGCAGAAAGGTACACCCATACTAAATATAATAGGTAGTTTAGTAGTTATAGACATAATATAGGTACATATTTATGATCAATTTTATTTTTTGGTGTTTTTTTTTTAAATTAAAGACAAAATTTAAATTTTAAAATGAGAACAACACATTAATCAAGTAAACAGGGTATGCTAAAATATTGCTCTTTCGCATTGTTCTTCCTTGCTATTCCTATTATTTGTTATTCGAACTGAACTGCCAATCGCCAACAGCCATACACAGTCCAATTGGCAGTATCCAATCGATTTGATCAAGCCAAAAGAATCGAAAATCGATCATGCCATCAATTCTAACTGTCATGCCAATCCACTCCCACACACGGTCAATTCTAACTGATCCAATCGATAGTGTCATGCCGATTGGACGATAGAATGGATCGTGTATGGCTACCATTATATTTTCCTGCTCATGGATTGTTATTGTCTGAATGTATATTATTGAAAGTCCTTGTTGAAACGCTGACTTTTTCGCTGCGATTTCTTTTAATTTACCATATGCCGGTTAACAAAACTAATTGTTATAAAGTACCCCAAAAGATCGCAAAACTCGAACAAAAATCCATCCGCTTACACTGAAACAATAAACGACATTACATTTTATTAAATCGAGGAAGACAGACTAATGCTGACAAGGGTGAATATACAAGCCAAACGATCGCTAAATATCTGGCAGCGAATGTAGACGCCTTGTCTAATAAAACAAACAAAATAAACAACACACACACAGCTCCTACAGACAATAGAGCTCGTACATAGTGACACGCTCACAAAAGTACGTAGCGTGTATGTAACAAATGACATGCGGGCTTGTCAGTTGAAACAAAACTGTTGGGAGACAATTGTACCGAGAATTCGCATAACATTACATTGAAACGCGCTATCGTGGAGTCTAATTGTTGAGCTCGTGTGGGACCTTGTCGCAATGAAAGATACGTCGTTTAGGAACGACTTGATGATATGGACTTATGATGTATTTATGAATACTCTTTGGTTCAGTTAAATTTGACTATGGAACACACTAGACAGTTAGAAATTTTCCGCTTTGAAACATTCTGCGCCTACTGATAAAAATGACGCATCCTGTTATTTGACTGTCAATTTTAATTATTTTGACTTGTATTACAAAACACTACATCACAATCGCATAACGTCTTTGTAAGAAATACTTATAAATTTATTATTAAGTATTTTTTATTTTCATTCACCAAACTCCATCCTGTCACATAATTATTACAAATCATTTTCTTATTGTAATGACGATTGTCATCATTTTTTTTATCTTTAATCATGAAATTACCGTGACACTTACTCGTAATGAAATAACAACGTATTACATCGAGTTTAGTACGACATATTTATTTTAATTTAGAAGCCGTTGCGACCCTGACTGAGAGTTTATCAGTTTTCTTTATACGTTTGTTTTTGTTTCCGAGTAGCTTTCAAGTCGCTGCCAATGCAGCTTTTATACAAGGTACTTGTCGTCTCAGATTATTCAAGCCACTAGAATAATTCCCAGCATCTGATGTAGCCAGCTGGGTTGCCATTGCAATTTATTTGTCCGGAGCGCTCGGAAGCTGCGATATGGCAATAATTTGTTGCCGCCGGTGCCTGCCGACGCCGACTGGCTAATAGCCTACC
This sequence comes from Adoxophyes honmai, assembly GCA_005406045.1. NCBI lineage: Eukaryota > Metazoa > Arthropoda > Insecta > Lepidoptera > Tortricidae > Adoxophyes > Adoxophyes honmai. The sequence goes on from BHDV01065447.1 coordinate 7,643, forward strand.
AGGTTGTCGTGACTTTCAGCAAACTGGAAAGAGCTCGAAACTTTGTTTACATGACATGTAGACTAGTGTCGTAACAATTGAAATAATTTGTAATCCACTTCATTAAAAAAAAAGATAAAAAAAAAAACAGAAATGTACTCTAAGCATTTTTCCGGGATAAAAAGCAGATTGTTAATCCCGGGTGTTTTCTTACTGAGTACAAATTTTTTTCCAAAATTGTGTTTTAAATTATACTTTTGGCATATTTAGGCATTACGTTAAGAGGTACCATATTGACAGGTTCTAGCCTGTCGCCTAAAATATAGCTTAACCTGTGTCCTCAGTCGCATTTTACAATATCTGCGGAAGAAATGGAGAGGTGCCATTCTAAACCTGACACAACACGGCATCAGAAATAAAACCAATCCATACAAATGAGCTACTAGAGGAAGAGGATATGTAACTACATAAACACAAAGAGGTAAAAATATTTAAATTAAGCCCCTCAGCAGTAAACACAAAATCACGCTCTTTACCATTGTAAAATCCCTACTATTAAATCTCACCTCTCACAAACAGTTTGACGACTAGCGAGAAATTTAATTAGTTGGAGATAAACTAGGCCTTCTGAGTCGGGCAAGGAGGTGTTATGTAAATTAACGCGCATCTAAGTGCGGCAAACTTTGGGCTTGGGTTACTAAGCAAACTCACTCGGAACATCGCGGCAAGTCATGTACGAAAACGTGGTCTATTATGGAACAACAAAGGCCAACTTGGAAGAGTGTGCTGTTTGATTTCCTAGTTAATTATGAAGTCCGGAAGTGTGGGGCGGATTTATTTGAACCAAGGGCCGTAAACAAACAGAGCTCTTGTGTTGTCTCGTTATCAAATTTAGATATTCAGAATGTACTGAATAAGTATATTCTTATTAGAAAGACCCATGAAAGTTTTGTTGTAACTGGAAACTCTGTCGTAAATTAATGTTCTATTCGTATTTATGTTTTAATTCATCCCAAGTGATTTTGTACAATTGGACAAAACTATAGTTTCATCATACGGGTTTCGTCATTAACATTTCTTGGTAATACCCAATAAAATTTCGATGAAAATTTAAGAATTTGGGCTTTAAACGTCAGTTTGTTAGAAGAAATGAGCCGACTTGTCAGATTCTGTAGCACGCTTCATTTGCAACAGGAAGTTGTTAGATCCGCCCTTTGATCAAGTGGCTTGTCGGCCTCTGCGCAGCAAAGTTATGGGGTAAATTAATTATACTTTCCAACTTTGTGTCGAACAACTAAAAAACTTTAAGCCCTTTATAAGAAGAAACATCTACAGAATCAGTCGCTCTACGAGATACTCGAAGACTATGCTTGAAGACTCTTTGCACAATGGAGGTCGGAATACAGCAATTCGCCAAAGAACTGAACTCATCAAAGAATTGTAGCCACCAAAAAAGTGTACTCATCAAAGAACTGTGGACACCAAAGAACTGTACTCATCAAAGAACTGTATTTAGCCACCAAAAAAACTATAGCCACAAAGGAAATATAGCCACCAAAGAACTGTAGCAACTAAAAAACTGGGGCCACCAACGGATTTCTAATGGATATACCCCTCCCCCTCTTTCCAGTCGGTGAGAGCGTGCGCATGAAAAGAAAGGTGAATCCACAGCATCTTAAAAATTTTGGTTGACAAGTCGATGCAGGAGGAGAGATGTCATAGGTAGATAAGTATGTACATGGTGGCGTTCCATAGGGAGGACTTTTTACAACAATGGATGTCTTCTCTTCTGCGTGATGATCATGATGATAGTCAGAGGATATGCCAATCTCTTGTTGAAAATACATGAAAAACGTGTCCCTATGTTTATGTTATGTTTACAACGAGTTATTATCGATGGATAAAGACACTTGCTGCCTGAGTCACATAGTTATTAAAATAATAACTCTCAATCACTTACGTTTAAAATGCCATGTGTGCATGTTAAAACCAAATATGCACATGACACCTTCAGAGACCAGTAATTATACATACTGACAATCGCTACAGTAATAGATTTCCTTCGAAATATTTATTCATTATCTAGTGTAGCTCACATTTCGGAGGATCACTCATAGGTACGGAGATATCTACTGTTCTGGTCTCCAGAATCTTCATTAAAATATTTTTAATTTCAAGTATTTTTATCAAATAATTAGTCAAGTCTAAAAACCAGGTGCTCTTCAGCTTCACCTTTGTCCTATCGATTACATACTTGTCTGAATTCTGCCTTTTTCCTCTCTTCATTTTTTCACCTCTTCATTTATTCCGTTGATGTCATAAGGATAGGTAGGTATGCATTATGCAACCGGCTAGTAACCTGTCACTGTAACACCTCTTTCTTCAGTTTTAAACATAAAATTATGCTAAAAGTGGTTGCAAACCGGGAAACAGTCGTAATTTCGTCATACTTCGTGTGCTTTGTCTAACGGCCTAACCCATTTGGGAATATGGGCGCGATTGTTGTATATCTAGCATAAAAGCCAAGCTCTCTTCATTTATAAATCACTTATAACCATTCTGTCTTTTTCCTCTATGTTTCTTCTGTAATTTTTCAACAATACTAATTGTACCGCCCGAAGAAACCTTCGTAGTAAGCTCTTTTATATTTTTATTATTATAATTTTGATTTGATACTATGCTGTCTTCAGTTTATTTAGTTAACTAAACCCCTAGTACCGCGACATCATATTTCGCAGACCACTAGCTTGCCATTAAATGCCTCGCTAACTTGCGACTCAGTTTGGCTGCCAAGTTTCTGTTTTGCCCGCACACCAAACTTCAACTTGCATGTATAATGCATGAGAATCATTTTATTAAATAGCTTAAAACTAGTTGCACAATAGACGTTCAATTTAAAGTATCACTCACTACATTAAATCAGGTGTTTGAATTCTTCCGTGGATGTCGTAAGAGGCGAATAGTGGAATTGGTAGCATCCTATCACTGTTATACTTCTTCCATCTATGTTTGAACCTATAATTAAGCTAAAAATGGCTACGAAACGTGAAATCGTCAGTTAAATAGGAGTTTGTTACAGCCCGTGCAAAGGCACGGGAAAGCCCTGGCTGCCCATCTCTCGAACTATTTTCAGACCAAGTTTCATCTTCACTAATTATTCAAAGAATGCAGCGACAAAATATGCAGACAGTATTACTTCACTCTAACCTAATAATAGTAGAGATTTTGTGAAGATAATTAGATCTGATTAAGCTTTCATATGCCTGAGGTCATATCCTCCAAAAATGTTGGATATCTTTTACAAAATCTTTGAGCCTTATTCCTCGTATTGTCCAAAGGCAGCAAGACTGGAAGCACTAGTATTTTTGATACCAGTTTCTAAAAACTTAACCAAAACATTAAATTTGTATTGTCCTCTACTTCACATTCAATGGTGAATCCAGAAAAAAAACACGGTAAGCATAATAAAAAGTTCGTCTGAAACTTTGAGCGAGACATTTGACGCATCATTTTTTCAGTTACGGCTTAGGAAAGGCTCGGCTGTCAAACTCGAAACTCAAATTCACCTGAAAATGTCGACAATGATTCAAAGAACCAACACGTAATTCAACTAAAGTCTTATAAAGTTGTCCGTCTAAAGATCTCGGGCCGTTAGTCTCCCCGCAGACTGTAGACTTTTAAGGTACAATTTGCCAGCCCAGATATAATTGCAAAAGATGATGTCGTCACGTTAAGTGACACCAATACGTCGTTGGGTCATGATTCTCGAACCCAATTGCAGACGAATATAGTCTATTTGGTTTATTTACGTACCTTCCTCAGAATCAGAAACATTTATAAAAAGTCGATACCCCGCTGTTTACAATGTTACTGATTTGCAGTCGATGACATGTCTTAAAGTTACTAATGGTGATTCATAGAAATTTATAGATACAGCCGGTATTGTAGCAAAGCCGCGAGTAGAGATGTGCGCGAGATAGACTATACCTGTCATTGTCTAACTAGAGACGTCAGAAAATGTTAAGTAGTCTAATCCGCGCGCGTTATGCTGTGCTAAGCCTATTGTGGTATCGCAGACGACACATCTGTTGCTGCTAAATATGTGCGATCGGCTATGAAATTGCTGCCGAGACTTCTGACATTTCAGTCCGCTACCTTCTCTCCAGTGTCTGTTCTTTGAGAGAGAAAGAGATGTACAGAACTGTCGGCCAATCAAAAGTCTCTAGTTTACGGGACGACTTACGCTTAAGGTTGTGTACATACATAATTCATGGATAAAGCATCGAGCGTATCATCCGTAATAACAAACGTATGATCGGTCTGTAATTCCACCTGTACGAAATGTAACGTGATAATATATAGGTACAATAAATACTTTGACTTTTGACAAGTTGTATTGTATTGTATGACTCTTTGTTGCCCATAAAACAATTACAAAAACACTAAGATACGTTTGTTGTTGTCTTGCTTGGATCAATAGAGCACTATACGCAGTGTAGTACGCAGTCATTCGTTATAATGTGTGCATAATTACGCAAAAAAGTTAGCTGCGGTGACTCCGGTAAACCCCTTAAGCTTCTAAATTCAAGACCTCGGGGGTTTCGTTTAATTTCATGAACGATACCTCAGCTCACGCATCATCAACCGATTTGATTGGAGTAAGAATTGAATCACTTTCCACCGCGCGCCGTGGGCGGAGCGTTTATTGTGCCACTTGTCTTTAAACCCTTGTTTATGGGTGAGGATACGCGATCCCTCATGGCGATAATACTGTGAGAAGACTAACATGCTACATGCTTTTAACGATTATTAGTGTTATCGATTTAAAATTTGGAATAGTTTTTCTTAGAGCTTCATTGTGATGACGAAATATGAGCGAGTAAGTAAGTTTACAACCAATATCCTCCACACATATTTAACTGCTGTGTACTTTATTACGGTTGATGGCATGGAAAAAGGCCGTATGTAATGCTATTAGGGGAGAGTCCGTGAAATCGTACCGCCGGTTATATTGTACCACCTCTCGATTATCCACAAACCAGCATATTTCTTTAACGCTATGTGATGGTCCGAGCGCCGGTCCGCGCTCGGATCTCAAGTAGGTGTAATGGGTATATGTACGGAATGATTAAACAAAGATAAGTTTCACGCAATCTTTAATTAAATTACCAACAACGTTGCCAAGTCGTTCCCACAAGGGCCAAACAATAGACACACAAATTGCCTAAAACTATGCCCAGAAGGAACACTGTTAATATGTACCTAAACGCATCAAAAATAACTAAATGCCCAAAGAAATGATTTAGCGGCGTTGAAAAACACCAACACTTAACCACTATAAACAGAGCGTACTGTGAACCAAGTTTGTTGAACATAAAAAAATAACACAAAAATAAAAACTACAAAAGGTATCTAAACCACTATGAACAGAGTGCACTGTGAACCAAGTTTGCTAAACATAAGAAAAAAATAACACAAAAATAAAAAAAATACAAAAAGTGTTTCGCCCGAGGATCGAACCCGAGTCTGACGCCTCACAGTCGACCGTTCGCCGGTACTGCCAACTGCTATTATGAAATTCGTTCGAAACTCCGCTTTGCTTCCCGCACTGTGACCGATGCGGTTTATATTATACCCAAGCGCAAGACAATAATAATGGAAGGCTTCAATTTCTTTCGTGGATGTCCGTTAGAGGTGACAAGTGGACGGAGTTAGGTTTCGTGCAATTCGATAAAAATTTATACTTCCAAGATCAATCCGAGTAAATAAGGTGCTTGAATGCAGAGTCTTCATGAAAAGTAGAACACTAAAGCCGGCGTCACTTAACAGCAAATTATTTCCAACTTCTTAAAGGGCGTTTCCAGAGGCCCGTTGCTCCGTAAACACTGATCACTATAGTAATACAATAGATTGCTGATATTTAAACGAGTGCGTATTAAAATGTCTGTATGAATTTCTAATAATAACGTTGCGATCTTCCGATTGATCACCAACCCTCATCGTCCTATTTTCTATCTGTCACTTTTCCTTCCACTCTTTGCTCGCTTACCCTCAAAAAATATATTGTTTTTTTTTTTTTTTTGGCATCTAGTGTTGTCCCGAATTATGACCATTACAGCTAGCAACCTCAAACGATGCTTCAGTGAATTTCCGAAGTATTGGCCATTTTTCCATGGCGTTGGTTGAGTATTTTATGTCCAAGTAAAAAAAAATTGTTTTTGCGGTTTTTGATGTAAATTTTAATGCTGATTCGTTAGGCTGAAACTCGTGCAAAAGGTGGGTTTTTGTAACAATATTGACGGTAGTAGAACGACAAATTAAACAGCTTTTCCCCATTGTTCTCACAAAGTCTTTAAGATTAAGGGTTATGTAGCTATTGCTTGTTTTGTTTATACATACATGGTCGGTTAAATTGTACCACAGTGTGGTCGGCTAAATCGTACCGGTACAATTTACCCGACATTTACAAAATATTACATACTTTTTTTTTTAGATGACATATCCGGGTGATAAAAGGAAGACTTAATTCAGTACGTTCAGTGCCACAGATGGCTGCATGATACATGCACTTTTAAATCAGACATTTGTGAGAATTACCTACCAATAACGCCTTAATTAATACAAGAGAAGTACGTAGTTCGATTTTTTTTTGTTCGACTTTTCAGCTGTCTAAGACATGTAATAATATCTCGATTACATTAAGCATCTACGTCCCCATGATGAAAGCAATATAAAAAAGGTACGTTTATACTAACAAGGTAGATATTTTAGAAAAAATATTTTGTTTAAAATTTGATACTAGTTACTGTTTTTTTTCTCTCCTGTCGGTTTATCATGTAAATGTCACGTCTGAAACACTATATAGTTGTGATGAATGGTTATTTAAGTTAAAAATTATCTGAATAAATGTTGTATTAATTAGCGGTACGATTTAAACGACTAGTCGGCTAAATTGTACCGATAGCGGACTTCCGAAAAAACGCATTTTTTTCCAATTAAACTGCAGTCTAGTGCACTCATTTTTTTATATGTGATTGGCAAGATATTGATCTATGAATGGAACAGTCATTTATAGATTTAAGATTTTTTGCAAAGTAAATATTAACGTAATAGTAAAAAGTGGTACGATATAAACGACTCTCCCCTATGCAACCACGAACAATAGAGCCCCGTAAAAATTATAAAAATATTTTAATGTCTCAATCCGGTTTAAACAATATGTTCAAAGGTACCTAATTACCTCGTCAAAATACTACTTCAGCGCTATGTTAATTTTAGCTATGGTATGATAGTAATCTACCTAGAAAAAAACATCGCAGAAAAAAAAGCGTGCAATTAAATAATATGACTATTTAGAAAATATTAACGGTAGTTTTTAGAATACTGGAATACTAAGTCGTCGTTAATTCACTCTTTATAAATATTTAAACTCTAATCTCAAGATTGTATGTAAACACATAGGAGGATCGTGCTAGATTACTCTCGGGATGAGAAATTCCATTGCTTATTTTATTTGGGGCAATTTTCTTGGCAATTTTATTTGCATAAACGCTTGCGTTCACCGTGATTGTGTGCAAATAAGTGTTTATCTTCACACTTTTGTTGCCGTTTCACTGTTGGACTTTTACGGTACGTAGCCATATTTAAACCGTCAACAATTTAGCTTAGCTGCTAGATAAAGAAAAAAGTCAACATCCGTACATTATAAGTCACTTTCCTATCTTTAATATAATATAACAATCCAAGGATTGGATATCGAGACCGGCAGTGAGAGCTTTTTTTTAGAGATTTTTTTATTTTATTGGTTCATACCTACAGATTGATATTTTGATTTTTTTAACTACTATCCGAACTTGGCAATTATGAGTACCTACCTACATAATGCATGTTGTAAAATAAAAATACTGCACTATTTTGTAATTTAGTTCAATTTATTGAAATGTGGTGGAGATTTTGGAAAAAAAAGCGCAGTAATTTTAAAATGTCACTCATAATTTTTTAGATCGACTGCGCAAATGGTTATTATTTAGGTAACTTTTTTATTTTGTACCAATTTCGAGAAAATACATGTATACGTACTCAGTATGTACCTATTTGATAAAAATATGCCTTGAAATTAGGGTGTCAACAATAAGTTTTATTGTTTACCATGTAGAACCACGTCTCTAAGTCTGTAACAACTAAGAAAGGCATGCCTGGCCTTATGCTGTAAATACCTTTTTCATTTATTATTAAATCTAAAATCGTGCTAGGTACAACTGGTTACAAAACATGAAACAGCCATGGTTTTGTCTTGAGAACGTTTTAAATATGTGCTCAATACAGGCGTCAAATATCCAAATGCAAAAAGCTATCATTTTTCAGCCGTTTTTTTTACCACGGGCGAAGCAGATGGATTACTTTTCTCTACAGCTACATAGGTACCTACAACGTAGGTAGATGATGTGAAGCACGTAAGCAGCAGGATTTTTCGAAGCGGCGCATTTCCCTACCGTGTTTGGATTACACGCTCGCTATTGACACTGTAATTGACATCGCGGAGCCGACAAGATCAGTGCATTGCACCGTGTTTGCGTGGCCATTTTGAACGGGAATATTGTGAGGAGTGGATTTTTCAGTAATTCGAGTTTCTGTGGAGTTTACGGGTCTTTTTGAAGCTGATTTTTTGAAAAGAAACATCTTTGACAGATCGACCTAGTTACTTTTGTATTCGGTTTTTTGGTTATCGTTCGTGTCTGTTTGGAATAATTTATTTTTAAGGATAAAAAGTATGCTCTTTAATGTATTTGTAACGGTATAAAGGTAAACGTATCCCTTGGGATCTTTTTTGCCTAATTTTCGAGAGATTGACCGGACGAGTAGGTATACAAAAAGTTGGAAAAGGGGCTTATGCCTTTTTCATGTCCATTCTTGGGACTCGAACAACTGCAGATTTTGGTCTCGTTTCTAATAGACAGCCAAACTCTCACGCAAATAGGCGCGAATAAGGGTCAGTTCTCACCGCGACGAGAGGCGACGCGGCGCTGCACGACGATGCATGTGGTTTCGCGCTGCGCACCGCAGCACCGCGCGGCGCCTCGAGGCGCAGCTCGACTACCTGAATTCTTACAGTGAAATGTGAACCTTATCGCGTAGTGAATAAAGTACATTTTGAGTTGGCAGCGCTACGTGCGCGTTACCGCTCCCGCACACCGCGCGGGCGGCGGCGTAGCGCTGCACCGCGCTACGCCTCGAGGCGCCGCGCGACGTCTCGAGGCGTAGCGCGGTGCCGCGCGGTGCCGCGCAGCGCAGCGCGAAACCACATGCATCGTCGTGCAGCGCCGCGTCGCGTCTCGTCGCGGTGTGAACTGACCCTAAGACGTCAAGTTTTGGAAACCAGCCACTCAAACAATCTAGATAGTTGAACAAATGGGTGAATATCCCAGGCACATTTTTGACACGGCGGAGTAGTTATTGCCGCTGTTAACTGTTATTTACGTCTTATTGTAATTTTTATACTATAGCTGACATATCCCCCTATCTGTTACACAATATAAAACATTGACATGCCTTTTAATCTGGAAGAAAAAAAATGTTAAAGCTTTGATTTCCAAGTTTGGTGGGCTGTCCGGAATCCATTTTTACTACAATATCATTAATTTGCTAAGAAACCCATGTGTAACACAAAATAACTTTAACCGTGGCATATTCTTAATTATTTAAGGAACATTATAAATAAATATCACCGTTGTGAGTTCGGTTATTGTGCCCAAAATCATACTTTAAACAAACGTCCGAGCGCGCGATCAAATTTTGGTGGACAAAGTTCGACTCGTTCTAATTCGCTTCTAAACGGCCCAGGAAGTATTAGCTTAACCTTCCGCGTACCTGCCAGTTACACTGCATTGACTGACGGTGAAAGCGGTCTGTGTTTGTCACTGCGTTTCCCGTAATCACGTAAAAACCCAATTTTGGTGCAAAGGGCGTCAAAAATTTACCAATTTTGGTGACTCTTGAAAAAAATGAAAGGTGTTTAATTACAACGTGTCTTTTAATCCTAATTTGAGTGGTTTAGGGTTCTTTTTAACGGAAGTAGCCTGAATTTGTTATAAATGTAACAAGTTTTTTTTTAGACATTTTTTTTATACCCGTTCCAATTTTGGTGGTCAAATTTTGGTGCTTGTTTCGAGCGACCAAAATTGGGAAACGCTACGAAAGGTGTAAAAATAGGCGTATTAATCATTTTTATTCGACAGTAATTTTAAGCGCAGAATTAAGAAGCAAAGAGAGAGAAAGATATCATATAAAAATAAAGGGAAAAAATTGCCACCAAAATTTTAAAACTGCCACCAAAATTGGCAAAAAACTACACTTGTTGAAATTCACCCAAATGTATCGTAACTTTCGGCCGCTTTTACAGAAAATTCTAGAAGATACCGTTGAAACGCTCAAATAATCGTCCATATTTGATTATATGTATATATTATACATACCGTCACCCCTCTTTCCCACAGGGGTAGGCAAAGACCACTTTGTTCCACTAGCTACGATCCTGGCATATCTTTTTTCACATTCATCATATCTTCATCCACATTCATTAATCTCTTCGTACATGCTCGTAGGTTTCGGATACCTCTTGACCTGACCTGTTTCTAAAACGTCCGCGTTGTAATCACGGAACGTCCGTCTAAGTCTTCCCCTCCCAATGCGCCCATCTACACTCCCTACATAAATTTCTTCAGTAAATCATCTTTCATCCATCCTCTCTATATGGCCAAAACAACTTGCAACGATCAGCCAACAATATTCGGTTACCTGCTAAAAATACTTCGCCAACCTTTAGAGGTGCATTCGATCCGATTTCAGATGCTCGGCAAGGTGGGACGATGACCCACTTCGAAGAATGTTTAGTGCCCGTTGCCATGGCTCGGCCGACCAACCCTGTTACTTAATCTAATACGTAACCATGGAGTACAATAAGAATTTATCATTAGAGTTAGAGATTTTCTTGGCACGAACGTCGCGTTTGACATAATGATACCATCGACAATCCTGTTATCGATACAAACATCTTCCTTCAATATCATAAACGTGAACTTTAGTTGCTACTCTGAAATTAACGCAAACTGGAGCAATAAAAAGGAAAAAAAGTTACAGGATGATTGTATTAAAAAAAAACAGAAACTTCTGCGTTATTTTTTTAAAGATATTCACTTTCTAGTCGACAGGACTTTTAGTAAGTACATATTGTTCACTTTCTAAATAAGTTTCTGAAAAAATCGTGGTAGCCAGAGTATTTGAAACGCGTCTGCCTAAACAAAATATGACTGTTTCACGTTTAGTAACTACTTCTAGCTTTATATTTAGGTTATAAGCTTATAAGTTAAATTGAACGGTTTGGTGTTATTCTGTGTTTTATTTTTGTCCTTTCAGTCAAAGGTGTCAAATGTAAAGGTAGCTTTAAAATAAAAACATCAAGGTTTAGCTCATACCTTCTTTCCATTTTTGTTAAATCTTTCATAACCATAAGCGCACTTGCTTGCTGGTTGAATTTCTAATTCGTTACCGTGCCCTTTCGAATTCGCCGATTTCAATGATTTTAAGGGTTTTCAATTGAAACCAAAGAGCACTTGAATGTATAAACGCTGACCTTTGAAGCAAGTATTCGTCGGTATTTCGATTTCCACTTTCATATTAACAAGCTTTGAACAGTTTGAGTAACTCTTAAAAAGTATTTATGGAAAGACTATATTGGAGAGGTCCTTTTTCAGGCATACATTCACTTTGCGAGATCCCGTCTCTTTCGAATGGCTGACTTGAAGTAAAGAGAACCGTTAAAATGCTAGAAGGTCGGAAACCGAAAGAAGAGAAATTAGATGTTGTTCTTTAGATTAATTTAGTATAACTATCTAGAGCAGTAATACTAGGCAATGTGTTTACATGTGAGAGGAGTTTCAATATGAAAACAAAGGGTTTTTTATTTAAAAAACTGTATTTAATTTGATCGAATATTGTCCACTATAGCGCACTTGAAATAGTAATCAGATAATTGATTACAACATGGCGATAATTGCATTTAACAGTGCAAGTACTCATTTAAATAAAACGAATCAAAATATTAATAATAATTCAAGTAGGTACTTTAAAAATATATTTAACGTGCAATAAGACTGTGTATGCGATTAAATGGCTCCATAGAACAGCAAACATAAATAACAGTAGTGGTCTACTCACATTTTAATCTGATTCAAAACCGATCGTTCAGAATTCAGACGTTCGCTTTTCAAACTGTGTTGACGATTAGAATGTACGTGTTCGAGGATAAAACACGTTCAGAAAATCGAGTTTGTCCCGCAGAAATGGATAGAGGCGGTTAAACGAATATTTGAATACAATCCGGCGAAAAACGGGCAAAGGCCACACAGGTGACCCACTTATGGTGGATCAAACGAGTAAGTACAGAGACAACTTAGACGAGCGTGATCGTATCCTTGGGTAATATGGGTTACAATTTGACATATACACTAGATTGTGATATCTTTTACCAAGAATATACTAAGCTTTCTTCTATGGATGTCATAATAGAACGGGTTAGCAATCTTTTACTATTATAGGTACCACTTAATTTAAAACCTAAAAGTTACCTACGCTTGAAGTGGCTGCAAAACGGCTGACGTCGATCACGTTGACGAGTTTAGGTTGTTACGTTAGAGAATAACACCACTGGTGCAAAGAACAGTAATGTACTTACAATAGCAAGCTGAGAAAAATGATCCGTGAAGTAATGTAATAAGGGCCACTAATTTTTCTCAGCAACATTTAAAACAGATCATGCAAACGTATGTCTCTCGTTTGCCGTTGTCCCTCGCAATTAACCTTTTAAAGCACGTGTAACCGAAACAATACTAAACTTAAATTACTGGCCACTTAATTCTATTTAAAGTAAGCGGGCTACAGCCAGGTCATGTTAAATTCAGAAGTTAATTCTACGTAAGCAATCAACCCTACACGCGATGGGTTCTTGGGAAACCGTAATAGCCTGAATATTAACTTTACATTACGTAAACTGTTTAGGTAAAATAACGTCTGAAAAGCTGAAAATGCATAACGAAGAAATTTAACAATTTAGATATACTATAGGAAGGTAGAAGTAGGTGTGTAGGTAAGACGATTGAACAAATTTAGATGCAGTTTTTTATGTTCGAAATCTAGATTCCTTGATGTGGTTAGCTAGGTTTGATTAAAATATTAAAACGTTGCAGTTTGAAACTAAAATATTCTTAGGGGTCTGCTTAAATTAGTTAGGTTATTTGACAATTTCCACGATGAAGTGACCCACATATTGCAATACATGGATATCCCACTCAATCTAGAGGAAAGCCGTGAACGATATTTTAAATATAGATATCACTACCAGGTAAACCGTGTGGGGTAACCGTGTGTTGTCATGCGTGGGTCATTTATTTGCTCCCATAATGGGATGTATTGTGCCTCCAAAACTAATATTTCACGCTCATGCGTCTGTCATGTGTATTGGACAATACGGAACCAAATCTCGATTGAAACCGCGATCTATTTGCATCGATTTGGAGGTGTGATGGCGCAATTTGAATTTGAAATACATGTTTTACAATTTCGTGGGTTTTTAGAGAATATCTTCGAACCCAAAATGGAATACGCAGAGCAAATGAAGCGTTACATACATACATGCATATTCTCACGCCTGTATTTCCAAGAGGGGTAGGCAGAGCACGTGAATTTGAAAAATCCAGCGCCACGTTTAGCAATTTCAGGGTAAATAGATGGTTAAACGTGATATTGCAGTGACAGGTTGCTAGCCCATCGCTCAAAATACTTAAAACCCATAATTAATGATAGGTTGCTACCCTATTGCCTAAAGTACACCTGAACTCATTTTCTTACGACGTCCTCGGAAGGAATGGAGATTAAACATTTCTACTTGGATGGAGAATTTACTCAAAATAATGAGAGAAAAACTAAAGTCGATTTACTTAGTTCTTGTTTATATAAAAACAGTTCCATTTATAGAATCGACAACGGAACTGGCGGATTCGTCCGGTTGATTTAATTACAACGATGGAGGGATTTACGATAAACTCCTTAAGTATAAACTCAGTCCGGAGCACCCAATTTGGAGGAACTACAAGAGTTCTATCGGGATATAGACAATCCGATTTCCTCTAGTTATCAGGTTACGTCTTAAGCCCTTTTGATATAAAGACCTCAGTTTTCCGGCTCTCAGAAAATTCAGTTTTTTGTGCGCCAAAGACGTAAAGTAAGACACAATTTCTTTTATACATACAAACATAAAATCACACCTATGTTTTCAAATGGGTTAGGAAGAGAAGAGCCCGTGTGGTGCCGGGTTAGAATAGCACCTCCCCCTTTCTTCCCGTGGGTGTTGTAAGAGTCGACTCTGGGAAAGGGTTAGTGTATTGTGGGCGATGGGCTAGCAACCTGTCACTGCAATATCACGTTTAACCATCTGGTTATCCTGAAATCGCTAAACGTAGCACTGGATTTTTGAATTCATGTGCTCTGCCTACCCCTCTTGGGAATACAGGCGTGAGGATATATGTATGTATGTGTATGATAGGAAGAGCACACGAAACGCTACATAGTCAAAGCCATGACTATTTCACGCTTGGCACCCACTTTCAGCATAAATTACGTTTTTAAAAACAAATTAATGAGGTTTAATCCGTCATTTCCTCTAACATACCTACTCAAAGCTACCAATACAGAATTTTTAATAATTAATTATGTCAATTCGAGTTCCATATTCATAATTAATGCAAGACAAAGTCAATCGGATCAGGCTGGTGAAATAATAAAAGCAGCAGATAGTATTATAATGAATGAAAGCTGAAAAAAATGAGCACACACTTGGGACCTTTTTCCGAGTCAATGAAAGGTGAGCTCGGAATCAATTTGAAGACACATCTCGACTCCCACCAGGACGGTTTAAATTTAATAAGGGTCCGACAATAATGAAGATTTATTCTCCATTCTGCGAATCTCGAACGTTCTTGATTTTCTCTTCGTAGCTTTTACGGTCTCGAGGCTCTGTAAAGGATGTAAACCGTTGATTAAGGTCTGTAAGTTAGGTTTCGCCATATTTAATAATAATCCAGCCTAAATCTATCCCACTGCTGGGCACAGACCTCACAGTATGGCTGCCTTTCCACCAGAGATGTGCTATTGAGTTATGCTGCGAAGACGCCTTAAGCTGCGATACGAAATCCGTTTCCACCGGTGCTATGTGCACCAATGAATTATGATTGGTGGATATCAAACGCATCCGTAGCATCGTAGCATAGCACATCTGAGATGGCTTGGGCTAAAGTTACCACGCGGGCCCGGTGCGTATTTCCGAACTTCAAAAAGTATTGAATTACTTCGTCGCTGTGAAGGTTTCCGTGATGCGTTACTTCACCGAATTGCTCGTGGTAAATATGAAACTCGATTTCGTACGAAAATTACGAAAAGTTTAACTACTCTAAGCAGGAGAGGCCTCAAGTCAAACCGCAGGGCTACACGGGTTTTTCTTTTGTGTCGTTTCGTCGTATTTACCTATTGAATAATGTATTTTTTTTTTTAAATCAATTCACATTATTACTCGCCGTAAGAAACTAAACCACATTACGTTTTCACATTAAATAGATAACAATTCTAAATAACTTCGTAGTGCTGTAAAAAAAACAATCACCACCTTTTCTGGAAAGTTAAATATTCCTTGCGGTCGAAACTTTTACTTTACTTTTCCAATCGAAAGTTTCGTTCGCTGTATCGGTTATTTCATTTAAACTTTTTTCGTTTTTTATTTAAAATCCCATTTCATCGACAAATTCTATTTTAACATTCCCTATCGATTACTTTACCAAAACGTTATTGGTATTGAAATTAAGCTTCCAGTAAAATTAAAGTTTAAGCAAATCTTTAGATTACTCGTAAAAATTAAGCTTCACAAAATAACAAGCTGAATTGTGAAATATTACAGATTTTCATTAAGAATATTGGAATTTTTCTAATAGAAAATGTATTTTCCTTCCACCTGTGCCTTTCAAATTAGTCTGGGCAATTTTTCTTTTACAAAACGGTTACTAACCGATTTTAGGACTGTGTGAGAGAATCGTTAAGATTTTCATGAAGTAGGTATATTAAATGCTATCCTCGTTGCCTTTGTGGTGTCGAGCTTAGAATAAAACGTCTCCATTTCTTCTATGGATGTCGTAAGAGGCGACTAAGAAATCAAATTAAGGTAGGTACTCATTATGTGACAGGATAGAGCCCTGTCACTATTATTATACGCCTTTCTTCAATATTTCAAACTAAGTTTATGCCAAAAGCGTCTACGAAACGTGACATAGTCATAGTTTTGATCATCTAACGTTTTCTGTGCTCTTTCTAATCCACTTGGGAGCACGGGCGTCGTGTACCTACGTTAGTACACATTATGCCACATTATATTTATTAACATTGTTTCATTTTAGTATCGTTATTTAGCTATTTATGTATGACTGATTTTAATCAACACGTAGCTCTATGTTGAGTACTTACGTACGAAAGCTAGTAGTTGCACAACAATGTCTGAATATCTGAACACACAGATGTAATTTGTTTGTAAAACAATCGATACAGTAAACGAACTCATGTTGCGGTAGTTACCCGCAGTCAGACTAATCATAAAGTGCCCAGAAAATTAAGTACCATCGAACCGATTGATTTCTGACCCATCGTAGAACCTGTTCACAGTGAACGTCATAGTGACATTGCATTGCTTGACAAAGGAAATCTTTATTATGTTTATTGTGACAACGTTCTGCGTTGGGCCAAGAATCCGTTGGTTCGATAGTACAACTTGTATCCTTTGTTCAGCTACTTGATAAGATCTTGGGATTTTCATTGGCTAACACAAGCAACTACTGGGTTCTGCTGACTAGTGCTATTTAATGACACGATAACATCAACTTTACAACGCTGTTTATGCTGATAGCGACCCCATGACCCCATACATTCGTGATTTAATTTTAACACGGCTGCTTTAACATGTAGATTTGAAACATTGCGATGTTAATGTAGTATTTCTACACGTAGCGCTAATTTCTTAATCTTAAATTTGTTAAACTCCGTAGATGAACTAAAGTCACCGATGTAGCCTAACAGATAACAGATTAGCAAGTTGAAGTGGCAATGGGTAGGCCGCATTGCATGCTGTGCAGATGGCCGATGGGGTTGAAAAGTGTTCGGGTGGAGACCACGAACCAGCAAGCGCAGCGTAAAACGTCCACCTACAATATGGACAGACGACCTTATAAAGATCGCCGGAAGACGATGGATGCAGGTCATTTCCAGGCGGTACATGTGGAAGTCCAAAGGGGAGGCTTGTGTTCAACAGTGCACATTTTATGGCTGAGATGATGGTGATGAAGTTAGTTATGGTATCTACATCTATTATGGAGCTGAAACGTAGGCACTTACGGTGAGACTGGTCCACAAATTTAAAGTCGCTCAGAGAGCTATGGAGACGTTTATGCTCGGAGTTTCTCTGAAGGATCACATCAGAAATGAAGTAATCCGACAGAGAACTAAAGTCACCGACATAGCCGAGAAGATTATCAAACTGAAGTGGCAATGAGCTGGTCACATATGCCGCAGAACCGATAACCGTTGGGGTAGACGTGTACTAGAGTGGAGACCTCGGCTCGGCAAGCGTAGTGTAGGACGCCCGTGGGCAAGATGGAGCGACGATATACGCAAGGTGGCTTGGAACGGTTGGAAGAGAAAGACGGAGGACCGTGTTGAGTGGCGTGCCGTAGGAGAGGCCTATGTCCAGCAGTGGACGAATATAGGCTGATGATGATGATGTCATCTAAATACACTAGCCCATTGAAATGCTTTAGACGTAGATTAAAACGACTGAGTTTTGATTGAATGCGAATGGGGATGATGTTTATTTTGCAAGTTGTGCAATATTGTTAAGTTTGAGAACAAACGTCCAACGATTTGTACTTCGCGTCTTATCATAGTAATTTTCATTATCATGGTAATCTAAGTTCTGAAGAGATTTAAATTTCAAAAACGATTGCTACTTAACTCATTTACTTACTACTTGCTCTTTAACTCATTTATTGTACCATCGAACCAATTTATTCCTGACCCACTATAGAACCTATTCACAGTAAACGTCATAGTGACATTGCATTGCTCGACAGGCGAAACCTCAATAACGTTTATTGTGACAACGTTCTGCGATGGGTCAGGAATCAGTTGGTTCGATAGTACTAGCCAGCTTTGTACAATGAATGAGTGTTTCTGCTGACACTTCTCGTGGAACAGTGACAAGTGCAGTCTATCTCGCTCGTCTCATTGATACTTTTACTCTAGTGAGACTCTGGTAATGGCCCGTTGTATACTCAAAGGATTACTCCAAAAACAAGGGCGCAGATTTTCATTACATTTAACATTTTTGAGGGTGCGAATTGTTTGAAAAGTTGGTTGTTTTAATCGAATTCCCGCCGGGCCCTCCGCCGACCGTGACGTCAACCCGGCCGTGACGTCACACGTCAACTACTAACGTTATACGATACTCGTTTTGTAACATTTTCGACTTAAAATGGAACGGAACAGATTTTATAGGATTATCACGGAAAAATTCTCAAAAAATACTTTCTGTAAAAGTTGAGTTCAGTATCAGTTGATTTAAGTGATAAAATTATTTATGGCTGGCAATCCAGCCGTTCTTGTACTTTGAAACTTGAAACACTATAACAAAACACAGCACCTTATTATTTCAATTTGTTTATGGATGTTAAACGGTTTCTGAAAACAGATTTTAATAATAAGTTACTATGCATCCGCCAAGTGATCATTTCTTGAAACAAAACACAACTGAATGCGTTCTCTGTGTTATTCCACATTGAATTAGTATAAATTGTTAGAACGTACGTAGACTTTAGACAGTTACCTAAACCTTTACTGTTTCTTCCTATTCATGATTTGGCATAACTTTCTGCGCAGCTATGTGAGAATAGCAAGAAATAACAATGGCATGAACAAGTGTCGAATATCCTTAGAAATATAATAGGCATCCTTAGGGTTAATTTTATAAAATTTCTCAGAATTATGCCAGCGGCTTTTGCAACCCAACGTTGATGTTCCAAAGTTGTACAGATTTATGTATCCGGATAACAGAAACTGAAGTGGATTGAGATTGCTTACGTACAGCACAGCGGGCGCCAGAGGCGAACAATACTCTAGTCTGTTACCAAAAGACTTATGTGCTTAGAATGTTTAACTACATACGTCCTTTTAGGTTCGCCAGAGTACGTTCAGAACACGAACCGCTGCAAAATGTAATACAAAACAAGCTTTGCGTAACGCAACCCAACTTTTTGTTTCACATTTTTATTCGAAACCGAATAGCTCCGAACTTGTCCGAAGTATTCCGAAATGAGTCGCGAAACGCCCGGACAAATTCCGGCCAAGTTTCATAGCTTTATGATCGTCAATTTTAATAACTTTCAAAGTTTAACGTGCGGATGGCGAATGGTTATTTTATGATATTATTTGCATTGGAATTTTTGAAATATCCCTTTTGTTTCTGTTTTGGAGTGAAACCGGTGAAGCGGTATTTCTCTCCGGTTACCGCTATTCAAAATACTAAATAATTTCATGTCACAGTTCAGAGATAAAGGCAAACAAACTCAGCTAGGTATAGCAACCAACAAGTATGAACGTACAACGTTCATTGAATGTCACAAAACGGGATCTTCAAAGAGATTAAAATCTAAAATACCTACGAAAGGTTTTAGTTTTCATTTATTAAAAAAAACTTCAGAATAGCTGTTAAATGGGTATCCATTATTTTCATGTAAATTTTGCCACAGACTGTTTTTGCAATCTGATTTAGTATCTATTCAATTGACCGTAAACCTGTCTGATTGGAAATTAAACTAAGGCCAGTGCCTATTTTTATTTCAATTCAGCTCAGAAACAGAAAAAAAACAAGAAACCTAACGCTACGAATATTATGGTACCCGTGGCATCTGTAACAGCAAAAGTCAGGTCAAAGTGAAACCCAAAACCGCTCGTATCCACAGTTTTACAACATACCTACTCCTGTGATTGGGCCGTAACAACGGTATTGTGCGATAGCCCGCAATATGCTGCCGAGAACGCACGGAGTCGTGTACCAATACCCGGTGATCTAAACTGTAGTGCGAGCTCTCGTTGGCGGCTTCAGCTACGTTACTTGGTTTTCAGTTTTATTTATTTAGAGAAAAGGTTTGAGCCAAGTTTTGATGGATGACAATCAAATGGATGTGAGATTAGTGCAATATGGACTGATAAGCGAAGTTTTCATTTAATTTTGTTAAGTGAATGTTTGCTGATCTGTCAAATGTAATGTACGGCAATTTACTCGGAACAAGTGTTTTCATGAGCTGAAATTTTAGCATGGACAAATGATTCCTCGCGTAGAGTATTCAGTAAAACAGCAGTTTACTAGAATGCTTATAAAATATTTTAATTACTAATCTAAAAAAGTCTAATTCTTAGTAATCCTCGATTTGCTATGCTCTATGGTTGGTACGTATACATAATAATTATACTATAACACATATTCGAATTAAACACTTTAATTAGAACACCCATGGACACTTCATAACGATACGATTAATGTATTGTTACAGTGAGACGCTGTGGCAAGCAATTAAATAGGCCTAATCCTAATGACATCGTGTGACGTACGCTCGGCTCCCCCACTATAGTGTGGGCACGGATTTACCGCGCCCCCCACATTCGTAATTCGGCTGTACAAAGCGGTTGAGTTATGAGAACCGGTGCTGCTGACAGCCCAATACTTAGCTTGTAGGCATTGTAGGTGTTTATTTATAACCGATTGAGCTACTCGAGGCAGGAGAGGTGACATTGAGTTTTGCTAAGTAAACTATTCGCACGCCTGCTACATATTAGCTTGGAGATAATAAGGCGTACAAGTTACAGGCGGGTGAAATAGGATTCAATGCGCGTTGCCAGGTTTTGTCTCAAATGGGTTTATCTTAAGAGCGGGTATACAGCCAAATAGGAAGTCTAAGATTTTTTTGCGACTATTGTAAAAAAATACTAAGAACGGTCAAGGACTTTAAATCATTAGCCGCCATAGAACCTTTTTAAAGAAAAACTCATTCTGACTGAGCCGATTCTTTTTATTATTTTTAATAATATTATATTTATGTGGGAAAAAGTGTTCGGTTATATTTAGTGGGCTAGCTTGCTCGCGTCGGGTACTAATTCTCTGAAAATAAAACTGTAAGTAAGGGAAAAATTTATTGTTCAGAAAACAAACTAAATTAGAGAAATTTTATCAACACGATGCTGAAG
Source organism: Adoxophyes honmai (assembly GCA_005406045.1). Lineage (NCBI taxonomy): Eukaryota > Metazoa > Arthropoda > Insecta > Lepidoptera > Tortricidae > Adoxophyes > Adoxophyes honmai. Next base: position 29,006 of record BHDV01065447.1, read on the forward strand.
TATCATAGTTATAATATACATATTATTATGTAGTTTTATCACTTAAGCGGTTTCATCTATTACAGCTAACCTTAGAGAGATTTAATTTACATACACATACATACATATTCTCACGCCTGTATTCCCAAGAGGGATAGGCAGAGCACATGAATTCAAAAATCCAGTGCCACGTTTAGCAATTTAACTAGATTTAATTTAAATGACAAAAATAGATATCGATACTCTCGTGAGGGAAGACAATAGAATTACATTAGCAAGGTTCACAAAGTATTCGCTTTCAATAAATAGGTAACCTTTCCTTGGCGATGGTAATAAGTTTATTAGGTAAAATCAGTAATCAAAATCCTGTAATACAGATTTTCATAGCGCTTCCATCTAAGAATTTCTCATGTAATTATTCTAAATCCGCGTATTCTATAGCTTTATGCGTCGTCGGAGGTAATCCGGATATATTTCCGTGTCGAAATGGAATCAGATGTTATCGGAATATTCACGCGGAGTCAGCGCCTGCGGCGAAGGAGGCGCCGTAAAACTTGGCCGGAGCGACGGGATCCGGTACTTGGGATCTGTAATACAAATAGTAGAGAGTAGTGATCGATAGTATTATGAATTTACAGTAGTGTCCAACCGAAGGTACAAAACGTTCGGCCGAAGCCGAAGCCGAAGCCGAAGCTGTGTTGACCCTATGTTGAGAAACACGAGAATTTGCTAATAGTAAAAAAAAACGGCAGTAAATTATGCGCAGTTTTCGCTTCTAAATCAAGTGTGACTTGTTATGTGAGTTGTTATGTTATGTGTTGTCAGTAATTTATATAACTAACTGCAGTAATGCGACCGGGCCGCGCACTATCCGTCTCGCTCTGGCATCGTTCGTTCAATTTCAAATCACAACTTGCAAACCTTCGGCTTCGGCCAAAGCTTCGGCCAAATTTTGGCTGAAGCCAAAGGCTTGGCCGAAGGTGGTTTTTTTGGCCGAAGGTGGCCAAAGCCGAAGCCGAAGCTTTGGTCGGACACTAATTTACAGAGATCGTACTCGCTAACGACTGCATCAACGATTTGTATCGATTGCCCTGGCGCTATGCCCTCCACGCCAGAACACGACAGTGTAAGCACTGTTCCTTTGCGACAGGATTAGACAAGCTCTGTACGACATCTTACTACCCTCGCCAGCGAATATCGAACAAAATCTGACTTGTACATTACAAAATGCGTTAGAATATGTTTTAGGTTGTGTTAATTAGTAGGAGGGTTTTATGGTAGAAAGTAATAAGGAAAAGCCGCGGGCATTAGCTATAAATATAATGATATACATACAGCCTAGCTAGGCTAGTAGCTAGGTACCTAGGTAGGTACTAGCATGTTTTTTTAGGTTTTAAGTCGAAAGGTAAAGTAGTGGCAGGTGGCTAGCCTTTTACCTAAAATATAACTTAATCTACCCTACACATAACAATATACCTAATAAAATTTATAATAACACAATGTGAACTAACCGATGGCAAAACGGTCGCGTTAACATTTAGAGAAAACACCGTAATACATTATTTGAACTTAGTGTTAGTTGAAGATTATTTTGTGAGAGTAAGTCGTCAACATAAGAAAGCAATACAAACAGAGGCCTTTGTTTACATCAAAATGTGAACGAAAACATTTTCTTTGAGCTTAAGATTCTATGTTACAAATAAAAATGTTTCATGCGCAAACGAAGAGCGTACAAAGACCGTACGGACTCGTTAGCGGCAGTCTAGATTTAAAGTTGACAAGAGCAGAGAATTTTAATGCTGGGAGCTATAGGATTGAATTCTGCATTTGAGCATTTATGAAAAAATCAGCGTGTTTTTTCTGCAACTTCTATGTTATCTTTATTCAGGACCACTAGCTCCTTCTTTTCCAAAAGGTACAAAGTAGGGAGTAATGGAGGTGGTTTTTACGGAAATGATTGGACTCAGAATTTTAAAATCTGACTTATGGGAACCAGAGTCAGAAATAGAAGTAAAAGAGCACAGCAACTCAAATAAGGTATACAATTATCTTACATTGAGAAATGCAATTCCGTTAACATTTTTTTTTGCGATAAGTGGGGACACATTTTTAAGAAATTAAATTATGATTTTGGTGTTACTAAAATCATGAAACCATGTTAAATTTAATAAAATGTAAATTTATACTAACAAAACGAAATAATATAATAAAATTTATTTCATGTAGAAGTTGCAAAATTCGTATAGCATTTTTGAGACACTTTTTCCTTTTTTTATTTCAAAATGGAAGGAACGAATCCTGAGTAAAAAAGCTACAAAAATATCACGAAGATGCTGTTGCAAAGTTAAAAAAAAATATTTACCTTTAGTAGTTTTAATCTTCGACATAAGCAGAGAAGGTTTTTTAAATTTCTACACATTTTTGCATTTAAAATAATAATTTGGCCTTTTTACGTTTTGTGTTTTTGTCTACCCTATTTGGGAATGTAAACGCTATGTTTATGCACAGTTGCATATTCCAATTCGTCAAACAATGCCGTGGTGAGAACACGTTACTTGACAAAGATGATTGCGACTCTTAGTGTAATAATTATGGTTCTGTGGTAGATAAGGAATAAAGTTTCCTTGACTATTATGTTCTATCGAATCATTTGATTTCCGATCCAGCTTAGAACCCATTCACAGTAAAATCATACCGACATTGCATTGCTCTACAAAGAAAATCTTAATTACTTAATTACGTTTACTGCAAGAGCGTGCAAACAATGAAAACAAACTGAGAACTCAAAATGTCTTCATTTTCCATTCCTTCTCATCAAATACTGCTAAAACACATGTATTATTTGATCAATTTCTACCACATCATTATCCCACATGTAAACCATTAAAGCAAAGCTAGATATGGATATATCATTAAAAGTTTGTTTACCTACATTGTTTGCAAGTTCTAATGACTTTCATTTTATGTAATTTATTGAGATCGGAACGTAATATTATTTATATACACACATACATCACGCCAGTATTCCCTACTGGGGTAGGCCAGCACACGAAAGGCTACGTAGGTAAAACCATTACTACTTCACATTTCATAGCCATTTATAGTATAATTTTAGGTTTTACGTTGGCACTTATTATAGTCACAGGTTGCCAGTCCGTCGTCTGCAAGATACCTATTAGTCGTTACAACGCAATGGCACCATGACGTTCACGGTAAATGAGTTCTTTTTAGGCCAGGATCGATTGGTTCGATGGTACGGACATGCACGACGCTAAACGTTTTTCTGCCACGTTAAAAGGCATATCGTGTTGTACATTTTTAACGACGTCTGCGAATGCCAACAGCCGTCGGCCAGCTGAATGAAGCGCATCGCACTTTTACGAATTATCATCAGATCCATTAGTTTCTGTGGAAAAGTGGGGATATGTAGTTCCCAGTTTGGTGTAAGACTTAAATTACAACACGCTTTTTCTTCCATGTTTGTGAAAAGCGAATAGGGTAATTGGTTAACTTATGCTTTAGATGACAGGCTAGCCTTCTATGAAATATCTTGTATCTTTCTAAAAAACCCAACATTTTGATTAAAGTGGAAAAATTCAAGTGATCATGGTTCTGTCTATGTGGCATTTCGTGAGCTCTGCCTACTTCAATTGGGAATACAGGCGTTGGGTTTGTATGTGTTAAGCGAATTCTATGCAGATGATATTGCGGGGAAAAGGTAGTATGGTAAACATAATACTTTAAAAGGCTGTCTAAGAGTTAAATCGGAATGACGTGTTTATAATTTAAGCAAAGTGATCTAAATGTCTAACGTAATTTAGGTCTTCGTATTAAACAGATTTCAGCAGGTTTAAAAGACCTTTCCCTATCGTCTAGATAGAATCACACCTTTTCCCAATAGGGATTTACTTCAGCCGTTTCCGCATCTACAATACAACCATCCCGAAATACACCCGTCTAATACGGTCTTTCACTCGCCACCCGTCTATTTGGAGTTACTGACGTACTCACCCCATCCCATTTACACAAAACATTATACATCATATTTTTCATTCATCATTCTTTATCTCGTTCTTCAAAAAAATTAGGACAAAAGGTTCCGAAACAAATGAATAACGCGCCTAGTTTAACACGTCGTCGCTGGGATCGATTAGTTGCTCGAATTCACCCTTCCTAAACACGTTCAACTGCGCAATGATGAGGGTTGAAAATCCACCCTGACACGTATCATTTGTGAATGAAACCGCTCCCCTTTTACAAATCCGCGGAGGGACGGATAAACAGATTATTACACTAGAAATCTAAACTGTGCAAACTGCTGTGCCCCTTTGCTAGAAGCCTAGCTTAGAACTAAACTGAGATCAAAATGAGTCGTCAATCATATAAAATTATATGCCATGTGATGTTGAGATCAGCATAACACCTCACCATATCTTCCGTGGTTATGGTAAGATGCGACTAAGAAAATTGTTTGAGGTATGTTTTAAGTGACAGGTTAAGCAACCTTGTCACTATTAAGTAAGTAAACACTTTATTGTAAGGAAAGAACACGTAATGAAGATAATAAAACAAATGCAATGGCGAAGTACAAAGGCAGACTTATCCCTTAAGGAATCTCTAACAGCCAACCTTTGCAGCAGAGGCGAAACTTAAATATTAAGACCGACACACACAATAGAGACGGTACATAGAGAAACTTGATAACACCCTGTTTCATACATACATATTCTACATATTCTCACGCCTGTATTCCCAAGAGGGGTAGGCAGAGCACGTGAATTCAAAAATCCAGTGCCACGTTTAGCAATTTCAGGGTATCCAGATTGTTAATCGTGATATTGCAGTGACAGGTTGCTAGCCCATCGCCCACAATACACTAACCTTTCCTAGAGTCGACTCATACGACACCCACGGGAAGAGAGGGGGAGGTGCTATTCTAACCCGGCACCACACGGGAAACCCTGTTTCATCTATCTTTTAAAATACATAAAATCACGCTTTTCATGTGTAACCAATCTGTTTTATAAAATGTCACTGAATTCTCATGCTCATTTTTAATTCTGCAAAATTCATTATCATTATTATGAAAAGTGACTGGCTGAAACTAACAACGCCCACGCTGCCGCGCATACAAATGCGCTCTTGTATAGATAACGTCCTTTTAACATGACCCCTCAATATCGACTTTCCGTTGCACACAAAATATAATTACCTCTTTTAATCCTCTTGCTATTTCACTGGCCATCCATTTTGACTGTCGGCTGCACTTTTACGCTCTTCGGTGCTTCGTTCTCTTTCAAGTATAGGATTTATGGCTTGGATGGGCTTGGCTTTTAGCAGAGCTTTGTTCAGTTCTTAATTTGAAGCTAGATTTAAAAAGAAAAGTACCTACTTAACAAAGTATTAAAAGCACAAACTTTAAAATTCGAATGCACATAAAAAATACACTACAATATTGCCAAATAATGAACATAAAGACATGTTTTCTTTAAGTAATAATAAAATAAATAAATAAAGTACCTAGTATCTAAGTACCTATTGATATAAGTAGTTATCTAAGTATCGAAAATAAAAGTCGATGTTGATTTATCTGTTTTTGTTTTTACCGTACCAAACAAAACATACCAAATTGTTGAGATTGATGACTGTGGATGAAAGGAAAAAGGTATGCTAGAGTCGTAGCAATTGATACAAAGTTGTTTGCCTACTGCTGTAGAACAATATGTGGTACATTTACGTCACTTAATTATTATTCTAGGTTTATGTGTGTTAGACTTAGCGTCTATCTTTTAGGTCCAGATTGGCCACGACAAGGGCGTAGCCGGGGGGGGGGGGTTCTACTATAGCCCAAGCCCTCTCGTACTGAGAGGAGGCCTGTGCCCTGCAGTGGGACGTATATAATAGGCTGATGATGATGATACAATAATCGAGACTTTTTTGTGTCCGACTCGCACTTGGCCGATTTTTTTTTGGTAAAACCCCCCCCGAAACTAAATCCTAAATACATGTCGAGCTAAGCTATAGAGACGTGAGAAGATCCCTTTTATTTCAGTATAAATTCTAAGCAATCCAACATACGACTTCCATTGAATATAGTACCGAATGAAATCAATACTAAACAATAACCTCTGCGAAGTCCCCTGATACTCTGGTCAGGGAATTCGGGATACGCCAGACCACGACGGCGGAATGCCAATGGCGACAATTTGGGGGTAAAATTCCGTTGGACGAATATTTAAAAACGATTAGGTACCTTAATTGCCGATTCTATTTCTGTTAAGGCTAAATTAAAAGCGATTGAGAGCAAATTAAAATTAATTGCGAACGCCTAAGAGTTTTGGTATAGGCTTATTCTAGGTCGCTGCGTTACTGGGCTGGGTTTCTCTTGGCATTTGTATTAATGTTATTACGTAACGGGAAATAGTTATATTTTCTCTTTAAGTATAACGTTTCGTAAGCTCTGCTTTGTCCACTTAGAAATATTGGCGTGATGTTTATACATGTATGAGTTCGAGTAACCAACTGCCGAGAAAAAGCCATCAAACTATAATGTTAATTATTACAGTAGGTAATTAATATATTTATTCAAATCTTAATTATAAGGTACTAGCTTTTGCCCGCGGCTCCGCTCGCGATAAATTCGGGGTATCACAGAAGAGATAGCGCACATACCAATTTTATAGCTTTCTACGTTGAAAACTTCCACTCCTCACTTTAGGGAAATGGGGGGTTTTGAAGAGACAAAATGAAGCCTATGTCACTCTACATGCCCTAAACTATCTCTACCTAAAAATCACGTCAATCCATCGCTCCGTTTAACCGTTAAAGGCGGACAAACAAACAAACAAACACACTTTCACATTTATATATTGGTACGGATTATTATTTGCAAACTTTTGCTTGTAAAAAAACCAGGCCGATCATACACTCTACTTGAAATGTTCAATTCGGTAAGAAAGTCTGCTTAATCGATTGCAACTGAAAGAAAGGGCTGTAACTATTAAAAGTTTCTTCAGCGAACTCTATTTTTCTATTGTTTAACTGCAGAATTAAATAACCTTCAAATTAGCAACCCAATCATCACCGCCAGTCCCATATTATACCATATGAGACTTTTAAGTATCTTACAATCAGGTCACTTGAGTTTTACCAAATGGATAACACTACGACGATTTTATACAGATGCATTGCGAAACCAAGCTGATCTCTATTACAAAATAAACCAATATTCAAGAGAGCCGACAGGTGGTAAAATCTTTACCAATCTTTTAACTTACAACCGATTAAGACCACGAGCCCCTGGGCCGTATAAACTGGGTCTCCCGAATACCTTTTATTAGCCCGGCAATCTCGGCAGGAGCAACAAATTACAGTAAATTGATGGAACTTTGTTAGCGGAACCTTTAATCTGGCAGAGGCGCATCGGCTGATGGTTTTCCGATTCTATTAACCGCTAACCGGTAGATTACGGAGGACGCAGACGCGGCATGGGACGAATTTCGGCATCAATATAATGAGGTGAATGTAGGATGTTTTGAAGCACAATGGACAGACAACGAGGTGTCAAAAGCCGCTGCGGTGTACGCAAAGGGCTTTAGATCATTCTCCTAAAATCGCTGTTTCTTGGTAGCAAAATTACCGTTTCCATTTTTCCCGAAATTGCTTTTTCCCACTGTCGTTTTTTACTGAAGCATTATGGGTCATTGTCATAACCCTAAAAAAACATGTCCATTTGTAATATATAAGACATTTTTAATAATTGCATTCAATTTACATCATAACTATAAAGTACATGAAACGTACTAGACTATACTATATCATATTTTCTATAAATGTAATTATTTGTTTTGTTTATCACCACAAATGTAACTGAAAGTCCACTTCGGTGGACTGTCCGGATTCCACCTGTTAATAGAATGTGGCTTTAAAAAAATACATCTCTTTTATTATTGTACAAAAATGCCATTTTCCCCTAATCTATGTATGATTTCCATTTAACATTAATAGGATTTAAAAAATTAGATGGAAATAAAACACATTTTTTGCATCATTGAATCTTGTCACAACATTTTTTGTCTTTTTGGTGGACATTACTTTAAATTCTAGAAAAATTAGGGAAATATCAAATGAATCGACCGGGACATAATAATTTAACTCATTCACTATCGTACTATCCCTGATAGCAGCCATTTTGCCGTGACTTGTGCGCAGAAGACGATATTGTTGTGTTAACAAGAATATTTGGTGGTGTCAATGTTGAGTTGTCTTTCCGGTTACTGCTGTATTTTGTAAGTAGATCGCTATAAATCCACCAAACGTTTTTAATAATTAGTTAAGCAATCAAACATTGTAAATATGCCTTGCCTTTTGAATAATACTTTAAATGGCTGGTGTTGTGAATGATATTGCGGAAAAAGTCCATTCGGTGGACGTCTTTTTGGTGGACTTTTTGTACACCCAAACGATAAATGATTGTATTTAGATTGATTCTTGAACTTTGGTTTAATTTTTTATTATTACTTTAAAAACTAGCTTCTGATTCCTTTTTTGTTTTATCCGTAAATGACTAGTGACTGAATAGTGAATGTTTAAACGTAAATTCTGTACAGGTAAAAAAAAACTGTTGAATATTTAACAAAAACATACAAAATAAGCTTTGGAGGAAAAATGGAATGATGCACGACGATGCAGAAAAAAAAAACAATGTACAAAAAGAAACTTAAAAGTACATCGCACGCAAAATACCGCCTTCGATTCCAGTTATTTTAGTAACATGAAATGAGTAAACGTATTGCAGTGAAAAACAGAAGAATGTTGAAAGCAAAGAAACTTACTTACTTAGAAAGAAGTTGATGACTTCAGAATGCAGCAACCATTAAAAATTAAAGAGTGCAGTCTGTTTGTTGATTGAAAAAATGTTCATAAAAGTATACAATTTTTGGATGTATATTCTGAAAGTTCGGATACGTCAACGTTAAAACCAGGAAGAGCCACCAAACCCCCACCTTCATACATGGTTCTTGAAGACTTGAAGGCTTCCTAGTCTTCCGAGGACGAAGGCATATTCTGTCCACCGAAAAGAATTGTCATTTCGGTAGACAGACACAAAATATTTTTTATATACTTTTTGGATGTATTTACGTGTCTGATTGTTCATGATTATGAGAATATATCATGAACTTTATTTTTATTTAGGATGTTTACCGCTTTTTGTTTTGTTTATTTATTATAAATTAACATAATTAGTCCACTCGGTGGACATATTAGTCTTTACGGTGGAACCGAAATATCGTTATTTCGTTTTAAATCGTTTTTTTCGAATAATTGATCTCTGAATGATACTCAGTTCTGTTGCAAGTTAGAGTAAGAGTCGTAATATACCTTTGATTTTTATAAATCACGTGTTTCATTTTTTGGCGAAAAAAATTGCAAGGCTTGACAATGACCCTTATAGTTTATTCTTCATCTTCAACCAACACAAAAATATCGGTAAGTTCAGGTTATGTTAAGTTTTTGTCGGCTCACAGAAAGTTTAAAAAGCTTTGTGGAGAAAAGCTTTCATAAAAAAAACGTAGAAAAAAACTAATATGGAAAAAGCGATGGAAAAGTTTGCTGTTATCTAACGAATATTCAATTTTATCTAATAATTTACGCTAAGCACGGTTCATTAAAACTTCGATATTGTTAGCGTTGGCTAGTTTTTGAAGCGAGCGTATAAATGGAGTTTTGCTTTGAGAACATCGATAATGGAGGACGTCAAAACCGAAGCAATGTAATGTGGTATGCTGTAGAAGAGACCCAAATCCAGCAGTGAAGTATCTGCAGTAACTCATCGTCCTACGTAAATACGTAAATTAATCTTATAAGGTAGATATGAAGATGCAGAGTAATATTTTCTGTTACAAAGTATTAATTTTTAAGATCCCATTATCATTGTTGCCAGCCCTCTAGGCACTCTATTTATTGTTGGTGACACCGGAGAGATTATTTTATGATGAAATTTCTTTTTTTGCTAATTGATGATAAATACAATAGAAGATCCCCTTCAAATGCATACAACTCAGCAATCTCATGTGTCTTCAAACCTAAAACATATTAATGCCATTAAATTTGCTTCGGTCACTGTCGCATCTACAATTTTCTTAGCATTAATCTTGCGCTGTGGCAAACGCTTATTAAGGGGCGAGTGAAGGGAACGACCTACTTATTTAGATCTTGTTCTTTCCAACACCCCATCTTTGCTTAAGTATGCGTGGAAACATCGCGATTGGCTGTATTAGGGGAATTGGCTTAAATTTGAACGTTTGAAGACGACTTCTTGGTAATTTCCACTTTTATCTTTGCTTACTGTGTAGCTGTAGGAGCTGCTGATCTCAAAGATATGTGATTTTTTACACTTAGTAGGGATTAATGACATCTTCTCTCTCTTTTGTTACTCTGAATTTAATCTACAACGCTAAACAGATGGGTAACTATAAGATTTAGATTAGGTACCGATGTCGATAGGATTTTTTGCAAAGTCTTAGAATCACGGGTGACCTAGTGCGACCACTGTACCTCTATCAAGTGCTCTTCTAGCTACCGTCCTTACAGTACCTTTGTCTCAGATTTTCTTCACCACTTTATTTAGACTGTACATAGATTTTGATCTAGGGTTTTGAAAAGTAAGGAGTATGTGCGCGAGTTTAAAATTTCTTCAGTGCCTACGTTCGTTCAGATCAACAGTGGTTTTAATTGATTGAATTAGAACACCTCCTACAAAATAAATGGTTAATCATCTACACTAACCCATCTAACATTCATCTGTAATATTACATCATCCACAAAGCTTGGATATCTTCTATTCAAGATTGCGGAGTGCAGTCAGAATGCAGTGCGATAATGCCTAATATCGCCGCTTCCACTCGACGGAGTAAGTAGGTTTCCTTGATCTACTTCTTAACATTTAACTTCGTGAAGTTAGTGTTGAATCCTTTTTACACTGAGATATTTGGGTGCAATCTGAAAGCCGAAAGCAGTGTTAAAAATGTTAGAAGTCTAGTGAGTAATATTAAACTTATTATAAACGCCGTGTGGTGTCATACATACATACATACATACATATTCTCATCTCACGCCTGTATTTCCGTAGGCAGAGCACATTAATAAAAAAAATCCAGTGCCACGTTTAGCAAATTCAGGGTAACCAGATGGTTAAACGTGATATTGCGGTGACAGGTTAAAAGAAATAGGTTAAGATATATTTTAGGCGACAGGCTAGCAACCTGTCACTATTACTGTCAACTTAAAACCAAGGGTGTTAAAAGTGGTCACGAAACGTGAAATAGGTCCGGTTTGGGATCACAGCACTCCATTTTCTTTAAGAGTCGATAAAGAAAAGTGTTTTAGATGTGCTTTGGGGGACGGCTAGCAACCAGTCTCTGGAGGTATCATCCACCTAAAATTATGATATTCGCGTACTCTGCTTACCGTTGGCGTGATGTTTAACCCATATCTAATCACTGCTGTGTCAAGTCAAAACCAATCATCTCCAATCCAAGGCAGTTGACCCGGTTTTACGCCAGCCTCATCTTCAACCGACCAACTGACTGCTGGATAATCTTCATGTTGCGCCAGTAGCATTTGACGTTCCACACTGGCCTTTGCCAATAAAATAATGGGACAAATTCTAATTACTCAAGACCTTATTGTCAACTAAGTGAAAAAATATTAATGAGGTTTAACAGTTTCCGCGGCGGTAAAACGCAGCTTTGTATTGTAATCTATAAAAAGGGTCTTTTTTGTCATTTTTTTTTCTCAATTCAAGATACTGTATTTCTTATTCTTATTCTACGGATTAGGACACTCGGTAATGAACTGACCTATACTTTAGCAATTTGACGTTCATGCCGATATAGTGGGCCTTTTTTCTTCGTTCGAGATGTTAATAGTATTTAAGAAGCCATGTATTTTTAAATATATCACAGAGGGTTTTTGTTACAGCTTGTATACGCTCACACATTTATATGAAGCAAACTTAATAAAGAAACCTACGTAACTGCTTGCTCCAACATGTTCTAGGCCCAATTTTACATGCAAATGCAAACCATTACTTCAAAAATTACTCGAAAAATCCTGTCCCCATGGAAACTTATCTGTCACCGTAACTCGTCCTATGTACACCACACTTTGATCATCATAACTTTCCCATATCGGGCGCTGACATGTCTGACATGACAACCGACATCCGCTAACTTCGATTCAACCCAATTATGTCCCAACAGTGTGGTAGTAATATGAGTATGCAAAATTGGAAACAGATGAATTATGCATGTCGATTTTCATTAACAAATGCAAAACCGCGTTACGCATTTTATTTCAGTTTCGAAGTGTAATTTCAATGCTGATCTCATGTAGCAGCGGACAACCTATCTTCAACGACACTACTGGAATATATTTCTTTGAAATATTCAGTGATTAGACAAGGAAATAGGTTTAGGTATAGGTACGAGTATTCACCATGTTTATTGTAGCCTCTCTTTTTGACACTCTTTTCTCTATAATTAAGTCTCTCTGCCTCTCCAAGGTTCACTGTAAGAGATCCCTTAAGGGATAAATCCGCCTTTGTACTTCGCCATTTGATTTGTATATAAAATGTTTTTAGTTTTCATATTCGTCTCTTTTGTATAATCCTTACTATCCTTACTAATATTATAAGTCAGAAAGTGAGTTTGTTTGTTTGTTTGTTCCGCTTTCAAGCCGTAACTACTGAACCGATTGCTTTGAAATTTTGCAGACATAAAGATAGAAGTCCGGATTAAATAATAGGGTACTTTTTATCCCGAAAAAAAAATGATGTTCCCGAGGGAAAACAAAAATATAGTTTGCTTGATAGATCGATATCAATCGATGATAGATCGATTTCGATCGATAGATGATAGATCAATGGCGCTGTGTGTCGTTTGAAACGAGAAGTTTTCTTATAGTTGTTCTTATACCGCAATATAACCGAGTTCCACGCGGGCGAAGCCGCGGGCGGAAAGCTAGTAAGCTTATAAGCGCGTCAACGCGTGTACGACTTGATCATGGACTAAAAGGTGCACGCGCGCCTAAATGAGCTTCTAAAAACGAGTTCATACGCGCGTATAAAACGCTAGTCTGAAACCGCTCTTACTTTGCTCAAATATTTCAGCCTTGGTGTAACTAATGGTACCCGCGCGGTCGACCAGCGGTCGTTTTCAAAATCTATTAATAACCACCGGGGAAGGAAAAACAAGTCAATATTGCGGTGGACAACTCCGCAGAACAATGGCTCTGCGTCACAGAGACTAAGACAAATAGTTGCACGGGCTCGTGGGGAAAAAGGTTTTTAAGCCCTTAATTAAAAAAGTCCTCTTGCATGTTGATGAGTTTTACAGAGAACTGATCACTAACATTTTGAGCGTGACGTTGTCGGTTAATACCACTTTATTGCAGAGTTAAGCTGGGGTTAACTATTGTAATGGGGGCGTCTGTGCTACCCTACGGGGATTATTTCGGGGATCATGTTCACGGTCGTCGTTTGTTTTATGCTATTTTTAGGAAACTTAAAAGTTTTGTAGATAATTTCCACCTTAATTTGGAAAACAATTAGTTTTCAATGAAACTGAACAATGCTTACAACAGCAATAATAGGGAGAACCGCACAGCACCGCGTATCGATTCAAAAGTGAAAACAAGTGTTGCTCAGCGCAGGAGTAGGTAGCTTAGCTGCTGAAGCGTGAATTAATCTTGACTATGTAACATTTCGTATGCTCTGCCTATCCCATTAGGGAATACAGGCGTGATGTATGTATTGTGTGCGTTTATGTGTGTGGAAGTTGTGTGTGCTTGTGCTATGGAGCTTTGTTTTGTGTGGGTTCGGACGTGATATCACTTTCAATAAGTTAACAACAAATTTCAGTTTTAAATCTTCGGTAAAATATTTTAGATCCGTTAAATCTTGTTATAAAACCTTTGAAATAACGCCATTACAATGTCTTTTCTCCGAAAAAATCTGATTACTCGCCGATCCCGCGTAGGTGTGGACGTTATCGAAAAAGTTGGTCACGAATCCTTAATGATTCGTGTCAAATCTTTGTTCTATTGAAATTTTAATGATACAATTCTTCGTAAAATTGTAAATCAAGTGATGTATTTTTAGATTTCTGAGTGCTCTTGATATTTTTATATTTAATGTAATTCAGTAAAAATTATGTCTCATGAATGTTCTTCGTACAAAGTGGGAAATCCAAACTTAATGAGACCTGTTAACCGTTGAATTACACTCACACACTAAGAAAGTTTGACCGTTTTCTTTAAAGATCAACACATAGCATCTGCAATCGATTTGATATTTTGGATGTCTATTTCTACTTAAGTTACTTGCTCTTTTTCTTTGTCATAACTTAAAGCTAAAAAAAACACGTCTTGTCTCTGTTTTGTTTTTTCGTGTCTTTTTATTTCAGTGATGTTAACTGTATTGTCATTTGGTGTTCTATAAGGAGTATTTTCAATTACAAGAAACAAATTTATTAGAAATTAGTTAAAAACTGCAACATGATCCATATTTGCGGCACATAAATATTTATCTGCTTCAGCCATCAGTGCTTTCAGCTAAATTTAAAAATCGAGGATCAGAGTGGATGCGGAGATCGAAAACATATTTACAGAAACTTTTGTAACTCTGCATTCAATAGGTATTTGTTTGCACTCGCTTTAAAATATATAATATATAAGTTCCATCCGCCTGAGCGAACCGATTCGACGGTAGAGACTTCAAAGCGTATAGAAACGTGATGTTTTCCGTGCGTTCAAAAGTAATAGAAACTGTAAAGGATACGTTTCACTCATAGTGTGACAAGGAATATTCGTTTCCAGCTTTTTCTTTTTTCCATGGGCCCGTGTTTCTTACAAATTGGGTTCTTGGAGTGTCCAATCAGAAAATCGATACGGTGCTTTTAGGCTCGTCTCGTCGAAGGAGTATTATTGTTCCTCTCCGATACGATCTTCACGTGGATCGTGGTTACATTTGATTTGGGTCTTTGTGTTTTTAACCTTGAATGTTGGGTCGGATGATATTCTGGGGTGCTGATACAATATTGTCAATAGGCTGGTTTTTAGAGTTTCGGGCTTAAATGGAAAAAGGAACCCTCATGGAGTGACTGAATCTTGTCGTCCATTCGCTGGTAAAGTAAAATAATTCCTATTAAATTTTACAGTTTTTGTCAAAATTCTATTGGAAAATCACAAATGGTGGAATCTTTGGTGCACGAGCTAGAACTTTTGGTTTTAAATGTACCTACGGTCAAACTAATTGATTTCTGACACCCGCAGAACTTTGTCACAATAACTGTAATAATTTTTTTCTTGGAACGACAACGAAATGAAGACTTACAAAACATAACAAAGTTCTGATTGTCCCACACTAAGTTAATCCCGTCACGTGTCGACCGGATTCAGGGTACAAATAAGTAATTGCATTTATGATTTAGATATAATTTTGTAAAAACTTTATCAAACAAGAAAATTGCTTAATTTAGTTTAAAAGGGGGGTAAAAAAGTATGGAGGACAATTGAACAGGTAGAAACGTTTAGTGAAGCTAACTAAATAGCTACCCTGAACAAACTCTCGTTATCTCAGTAGTTCAATCTACTCAACCAGTTTAAAGTCATGACCGATGCGATGACGATGGCGGGGACTATCTGGAAATATTGCAGTTACAGTAACAAAAATATTTAGAAATCTTAGTTAGCCTAGCTGTTTGACCTATGGAGTATCAAGCAGAGGGAGTATCCCAGATTCGAAAGTGCTAATTTTTCGGAATTTATTTTGCCGAATCGAATTTTAGTCGAAAACGGGGCATGAAAATCCATGACCATTTCACGTATCGTAGCGACTTTTAGCAGAATTTTTAGGTTTTTTGTTCAGAGGTATCTATCTACTTAATAGACAGCTTGCTAGTCAGTAACCTAAAATGTACCTAACCTCACTAATTTTCTCATTCGCCTCTTACTATATCCACGCGAAAAACGAAGAGGTGACATTCTTAACCCGATACCACACAAACGTCGACGTTTTAAAAACTAAACAAAACATTATTCTTTCCCTTGTAATCTGTCGTGTTCTCACACTGAATTTTATATTAAAATTCCGGGCAAGTATGACGTGAATATACGGCGTTCCTCCCAAGGCCTTGTAAAAGCGTATTAGGTGCCCTGGATATTATCTTTACTGGTTAGGTACATGTAAATTGATTACGGAGTCTGGTACAGGTGTTCACTTAGTAATGTTGAATAATTTAGTGCTGGCTGCATCTGACTGTATCTGTCGGGGTTCCAATTTTTTAAAAGATTATGTGGAGAAAGCCTCCAATGGTGAGATCTCTCTCCAAGCAGAGTTATGCCTGAGGACCGAAGTCCACAGAGAGAAAGTTGGAAGTTGTTTTACGCATTTGATCTTGTACTCTAGTTTTGACAGCTGATGACGGAGACTACCAGGTACCTCAACAACCGCAATTGTTAGATAGTTGAAATTTTCACTTTTCATTGAAACAGCTATAAATTAAACTTCGTGTGCTGTTCAGCTATGCAAATAAAAGATCTTTACGCTCATGGCGCGAAATGAAGACTCAATATGAAAGCTTCTAAAGAACAATTCGCAGATAAATGATCGCGCTGCGATCACTGTATAATGCGATGCTATCACTCGCGAAAAATTAAGAGGCATTATCAGATCTGCGATGCTCTGGGTGGTTACCCAGAGAGCCTTCTCCCTGCACAGATTTGGTTCACCCAAGACCTTTCTAGCAAGAGCGTTGAACTAGCAAGAAAAGACCGTTACAATGGAACCCAGTACTCATTTACTTTAGTTAAAATCCATCATCTTAAAATAAATGAACTAGGTCATAGCGACGTCCCCGGAAGCCAGTGATTGCACGCAAACAGTTTGTTATTTGGGTCAATACAATATTTATGCAAAAGCGGGCGGATGATAACCGCATCATCGCTCTTTGTGCTTTCAAGAATCGAAATGAATAATGACATTTCGACAAATGGCCGTCAAAATGATAAATTGCCAAACAATTTCGGGCCACCATTATCGGCTTAATGACTATGCGTTATTATTGTTGGGAAAAGGGCCGGGTAAATAAAGCGAAAGGGCTGATAACTCGCAAAACTAGAAAACGTAAACTGTTCCGCGCCGAGAGAACTCCTGTTTTCGGACGAGATTTAATTCGCAACGGGTTTGACTGGTGAAACGATTTGTCATGTTTCCTTTAGCATTGATTTATTTATTTTTGAACACGAAGCAATATGATTATAATTAAGTCAAATTTGATGTTAAAATTTTGTAATTAAGTAATAAAATAATGTTCAATTACGGAGTGATCAAAATCTGTAATCAGTTGCAAAATATAATGACCAAATTTAAGTGAACGAAATTTTCGCAAATGGATCTATTGACATTATAAGATTACTAAACTTTTAAACTGATTATTATATAAAAGTTTTACTTAATCAAAGTTTATATTTAATTAATAGAAAGTAGTAACGTTTTTAAAAACTCTTTTATAATTCAATAAAATCTCAACAAAAGCAACATCTTTTCGTTTACTTTCGCCACAACCGCAACAAAGTACAAAGCACTTAACCTGCCCTATCGAGTTTTTTAAAACAAGTCAATCAAAGTAATAGGCACTTTTTCTACGTTTAGTCCTATGTAATTTTTTTAAGTCCTTATAATCATGTTTTTTAAATTTATTGCTCGCGACAAATAGCAGGGCGACATAACCGTGAAGGCAACACTCGAAAAGTAGAAGAAGAGTGAACATTAGATGCGAGAACATTCCCACCTTATTACGCGGCGACCCTTGTTTTCGCCGTAACAAAATTTCTTTCACATTTTCTTGCCTCTTTAAAAGCGGAACCGCGAAAGGGAACGCCTTTTAATTAGTATAGACATTAGGATGAAAGGGATGAAACGTGTCACCCGGGGGCGCGGCGGACGAGACACTGTCTTGTGTTTTTATAGGATCTTAACTTTTTTAATGAAAATATTCGACGCAGTTTTATGTCTAAGTAACGTGTAAAAGTTTATAACTTTACCATGAGTTTTTAGTGACTGTACTTGTTAGTGACGATGTAAACGATTGAATGGGGAATTTTAATAGCACCGCCAGCGAATATTTGTGGAAGTAGGTAAAGTGCTCCATACAAACGAGTAGGTACTTACAGATTCTGAAATTAGTTGTCATGTAAAAGTTAAGGAGTAAGTCTTTGTAACAACCATGACTTCTAGAGTGTCACGGGTCAGGATCAAGACTGTTAGTGGTTTTAGAGTAGTTTTTTTTAAAGTCTAACAGCTAAAATACACAAAGGCATGATAGAAAATTTATTATTATAAAAGAATTATGATATTGTCAAAAATGTCAACATAAAAAATATGAGAGAGGTCAAAAAATACTACGAACTTGTTGGAAAAACTTAGCATTTTTTAAATGATTTATTTGAAATTACGAATGACAATGTGCATCACGCCTGCATTCCTAATGGGGTAGCCAGAGCACATAAAAAGCTAGACAAAATCATGACTGTTTCGGGTCCCATTGCCACTTCTAGCTTAGTCTAAAGTTAAGAGATAACTATAGTGATAGGTTTGTGGCCCGTTACCTGAAATATAGCTTCACCTATTTCCTTAGTCACCTTTCACGACATCCAGAAATAGAGCGGTGTCATTCAATACCCGACACCACACGGAAATTGGAAATCGAACGTATTAAAAATACAAACCATAAGTTTTCCGTTCGAAATTGTCTGAGACTCGCGTATGTTGTCCAAACCAATTGATTCCTGACCTACCGTGAACGTTATAGGGACATTGTTTTGTTCGACAAACTTTATTACCTTTATTGTGAAAACGTTCTGCGATAGATTTTTCAATGACACTCAGCTACAAGAGCGTAGTAGCCCGGTGTTTCGACCTGTGGCCTCTCACAAGGAAAATATCGCGAGGAACCTGCACACAGTGGCGAAGGAATTCAATGTTGTGTGTGAAGTTCACTATTCGCTCTGGGGCTGCTTGGGAATTGTATCATATGCCTTCTCATACTTGTGCCCAGCAGTAGAACATAAGGGTCTCTCCACATTAGTCGACGCCTTTTCGGCAAAATGCGGGTAGAAAAAGCTTCATGTCAACGCAATAAGGGCGAACAAGACGTCAATCGGCTCGGCTCGTTTGACCGAGAATGGCCGAGCCAATTCACGTCTTGTTCGCCCTTATTGTGTTGACATAAAGCTTTTTCTACCCGCATTTTGCCGAAAAGGCGTCGACTGGTTTGGTGTGACCCTAATTAAGATGGATAACTAACAAATCCAAATCTACTAAAATTCAGATCTACTAGAATGTTAATCTCTTGGTTGGGTGTTAAAAATATTCATCCCACTGCTAAAGAATCTCGCGGTGCAAATAATATTTACCCGTTGAGGCTTTGTTTAGTAAAGATATTTATCTCTTCTAATTTGCGACAACGATCAACGTCCCGGCGTTCGGAGAAAAATTCGCAGCAATAATAAATTAGGCCGGGTAAATTACCTATTAAGAATTTAGGGTAAAATTTCCCGAGTGAGATACTTGCTTCCAATTTTACGTTTCGCGAGGGCCAGCGTGTTGCATTATGGCAATACTAATCTACTCAAAGACTGATGAAATATTCATCAATGAATAAATTGACGGGACGTTGTTCCTGTAATTATATTATTGCTGTATTTTTTTTTTTATAAAAATACATTATGCTCAGCCGCTTTCATAAATTTATGTTAATGCATAAAGTGCGTTAATATTACCGCATGGCAATAAATTTTAATGTTTTTTACGATTTCGCTCCAAGAGTTTATTTTTCACGAAAACAAAGTAATTTCTTCCAATTAAGTTCTGACCTCTGCAATACTAGTCCATACCTACACATTGAGCTAAACTTGCTTTTAGACGTCCGTGACTTACGTGTATCTTTTTCGTGTCAATTTCTATTTATTTAAGAAGCATGAGTACGAGTAGTTTCTCGATATCACTTACACGCAAACACCAACTGCACTTACTCTTTACCAAAACTTTACCGTTTTGAACGGCATCCAAACGACCATTAAATAAATAACCGCAAAGCGTCCTTTATGACCGAAAATATGGTTTTCCCTTTTGTCGCGCGACACTCATTCGTTACCGGCATTGTTTGGGCAAACTGCATTCCGCTTGCAGATTCTAGCTGAAGCAATTTGGCGCTGTGCCTGCCATTCCTGGGCAAGTGAGGGCTTCTGTGTCTGAATGGTCGCTGATTACTAGCCAGCAACAGTTGTAATAAGGCTGTTTGGAAGCTTTTGCGTGAGTACGAGGGTCCAGTTTCACTAAGAGTTTGATGGTCTTGCCAAAATGCCTTTAGGCAACGTTTAAATATCGGAAAAATGTAGTATTTCCGCAGGAAAGCGGTTTTAGGCAGATACTAAAGTAAAAACACACACATCCTCACGCCCGTGTTCCTAACGCACATAAATTCAAAAATCCAGTGCCACGTTTAGCAATATCAGTGTAATCAGATGGTAAAACGTGATATCGTAGTGACAAGTTGCTAGCCCATCGCCTACAATACACTAACCCTTTCCCAGAGTCGCCTTTTACGACACCCACGAGAAGACAGGGGGAGGTGCTATATTCTAACCCGGCACCACACGGGCAATAACAAACTAAAAACTGTTTTTTGTAAAAAATAATAATACAGAAAGGTCTCAAATAAAATAAATACAAAGGCAGATATCACAAAAGGGATCTCTGCGAGTCAACTTTTGAGTATCATGAACATCAGTTAGTTATTATCAGAGTTGTGGCAAAACAATAAACGTTACTAAATTTAATAAAAACCCATAGTCCAGAGGTTTGATTTTCGGCCACTCATGTCTATTTAGGGTCGTGAGTTCGAATTCTAGACTAGCACACTTCTGTTTTTTCTGTATTTATGCGCGTAATCGAATTTGATACATATTTACCGTTAGCTACTCGGTGAAGAAAATCATAGTTAGATCTCACGCAGCAACAAAGTGATTCGGGGATTCAAAGTTGTGTGTGAAGTTCCCAACCCGTACTCGGCGCGCATGCCTAATCCCTCTTATACTGAAAGGAGGCATGTGGCCTGCAGTGGAACGTAATTAGGCTAGATTTTTTTTACCTAGCTAACAAAAAAACAAAAGAAATGATAAATGATTTGCAGCTTTCCAAAAGGATTACCGACTTCAAAATAATAATTAATATTTTTTCGATACCTCGTAAATTGGGCTTAGAGGGAAAATTGTTTGAGCCAAGATTATCGAAGTTTGAGTCGTAACTGATTTATCCCTGTTTACGTCCACCGCAGTCATAAGTTCGGACGACTTATTGCTAAAGATTAATCGTGGTCGCAACTTGTCTGTAGACTTCAGAGAACTTCTTGATGGCTACCCGTGTTACGATAATATTGTAAATATCTTCGGCGACGGCCGCAGAATAGATTCGGTGTCGGCGTTAGGAAATGAGGTAGTTTTCTTTGGGTGTAGTTCCGACGGAATCTGTGTTCAGTGAATCATTTTGTGTGTAAGGTAAAATGCCGGTGTATTTACAAATAAGATAAAAACAATAGGTTTTAACACATTTATTTGTCATACTCTTAGCACAACTACATACAACAATATAAATAAGCTCACGGTAATAAGTTGTTCTTTTAAACTATAAGTTTAAACAATAATGTAATAACAGGGCCACAGGCGTGTTTGGCTGTCAACTTTCCTTGTTAATATGTTAAAAACTACTCTTATAACCAGCTTAGGTTTCTCAGCCGCTCCTAGGCCGGCAACCACAGGACTATGACCGTGGCCGGCTAGCTCGGTGACCTCTCCGGGAAAGCTGTCTCGTGCACAGCTTTACCGCAGACGTCACCACAGGCCTAACCGAGCCGCTCGCCATAGCCTGGGCTAGCACGGCATCCACAGCTCCAAGAATATACTAAAATTGCTACCTCAAACTAAGGCCCGTCCGGACCGATGGATGCCAGGACCTCTCTTAAGAAAGCTGCCTCGCGTAAACAGCTCTCTCACGGGAGGCCAGCTGAGCTCGCCACACCGGTCCAGGCGAGGATGAAGACAGGGTCGTTGCCTCCGCAACGCAGCCCCAAGGCAGGCAACCCAAACGCGTCAGCCGAAACGCGTGTCCGAAACGCGTGCCCGTCCAAAACGCCTCCCTACGATAACAACAACCAGGTTAAACATGACGAACTAAAGTGTCCGCGCGATCAGAGGGAACGCGACTACGGCTTCGTTTGTATGACTAGAACCACGTGTTCAAAAGACTCACCCCGGCGGAAAAGGAATACCGCGGCAGCAGCCCCGTAGTCCCATATCAACGCCGGGGAAGGCGTATAACATCACCCCAACACGTGCCCCCACACGACAAAGAGGCAGGCCATAGCCCGAATCTGGGAAAATGAAAAACAAATGAGATTCGATGCTACGATCAAAACCACACGACGCCAGCTCGCAAACAAAGTATAATTTCCTTAGGAAATATTAAAAACTCACCGATTCATAAACTACGGCGACGCGCACATCGCGGCCATCGTCACAGACGCCGAACAAGACGAAGTGTCAGTCAAGATGGCTGAACCCTTCCGGCCTCTCAACTCTGTGTTGCCAGTGTAACCGCGCCGCTCAAGCTGCGTTCAGAAACGCCTTAAAATGGAAGATGACCCGTACAAAAACGGACATTACATGTGTGAACAGACACTATAGAAACATCAATAAGGTAAATATTTCTTCAAACTTGATAAAAATGAAGTAAATTAGATTCAACACGCACGCATATTGAAACACGTGCTGCATGGGTGTTAATCCGCAGTCACTGTGGTGAGCTGCTCCCAATGATGAGTCACGAATTGATCTGAAACATGTCGAGCTAAGGCTCACTTACGGAAAGCCAGACCAGATGCTTTACCAACCCAGAGTAATTGTGCATCCCAAAACACAACTGGCCCAGCACAACTTTACCGGCCCATAATTATCTAAAGGGGGTATATAAATAACCAAAGTTACAAAAAGTTAACATAAAATTTAATGAATTCAAAAGTACTCCCGTTAAACTTCCCACAGGCCGACGTAAATTGAAAATATTAGTTTCAGCTTGAAACCCGGTTGTGCCCATAATATAAACTTTCCAGCCTATTACCTTAGAAACATTCCGAGTGGAGTTAAATCAGCCCGGCTATCACGGCAACGCTCGAGTGGAATATTGTGCTAAATAAGACTTTTTGTCACTTTTTGACTCCTCTAGTTAGACAGTGACAGGTATAGTCTGTCTCACGCAGGCTAAGAGCTTGTGGGAAAGACTCCAAAAGAGAGATCTCTCCAGGCAGATGTTTTGCCTGGAAACCGAAGTTTACAGAAAGAAGTACTTGTGCAATCGATCTTTAAAGCTTCGTTAGCGCGATGTAGAACGCTTTGACTTTTATGGAAGATGTTCTACTACAAAACTATAGGTAAGTACGATTTTTTACAGTAAGCTCGTGGAAAACACTAGCAAGGCAATGAATTATACATAATTATTTTTTAAAATTTGACAGTTCAAGTAAACTCTTGAAAAAGTTGCAGAATCGTTCAATGACGCGCGTCGCAAGCGGACCGACTGGTCCCAACCTGTTCCGAGATATCGTATCTGAAAGACGGGTTCTGAAGTGCGTTGCTCTTGCGCACTTTGTATGGAGATTGACTTCTGTACCCATCTGTTTGTGGTCTAGCGTAGTGCACGCAATTTACGCGCATATTTTGCTCCTTCTAACTAGCCCGTCGAACGCCCTATGGCACACCTTTGCCCACAACTTTTTTGATTCCACGCGTCCTGTGCGCACAAGCGTGCGCACAAAGCTATGTCGCTGAATAAAGGTCACTTTCATTCAGAGGAAAACCGTTGTGCGCACAAGTGTGCGCATAGGACGCGTGGAGCCGAAATCGTTATGCGCACAGGTGTGCACATAGGAGGTTCGACGAACTAGGCAAGGTGTAACTCATGCCGTGTCTTACTTGGTAAGTCAACACTGTAGCGGTCAGGAAACCCAGGAAGCAATTACGAGAGTCGCGACCGACAACAGCTCGCAATACAACGTCGGGATAATGCTGGCTGTGAAATGTAAAGCGAAAAATAAGTTTCTTTACAAATATAAGAATGCAATGACACCAGCTCCTTTGCTGTTTTTATGTAGCAAATAAGTGCTTGTAATTTAGATTGCTTTTAGAGAGTTGTATACGAAAAAAATATTGATGGGAGTTATAGTATTTTAATGGGATTTGGCAGTAATGTGTTCTGTGTGGGGTTTAAGTAACACCTCTCTATTTCTTTCGTGAATGTCGTAGGACGTGACTAAGTAAATAGGTTAAGGTATATTTAAGGCGACAGGCTAGCAACCTGTCAATATAGTACCTCTGAATTTAACGTGAAAAATAGTCATGGATTTATCTCATAAGAATAATGTTGCCATAAGTATAAGTTGCCTACTCCATTAAATTTGTGAAAAGATGTGATGTAGGTATGTGCGTGCGTGTATGTAGGTAATAGATAGGTAGCCACTTCACTATATCAGTGTTGTAGGCAAAACGTTCGCTAACCTCAATTTTGCACGGTGTTGCCATAAAATTAATCCAAAGGACTTAAAAATCGTTCTCGTTTTTAAAATGTAAATCTTGCACGGACATTCACATCGCGTGCCAACGTTTAGCTGCAGGTGGCGCCACCGGGAATTAAGGATTGACGAAAATGCGGAAAAAGCCCTCTTAAGCACCGCAATGAGTTGGCCGCGTTGAGAAAATAAAAACACGTTGCGAATGGAGCGATAATTTTAAGGTTGGAGAAATTAAATTGTTTTTGTAATTAATTTAACAGGGTTCTTAGTAGAACTTAGTTATTATAATAAAAAAGAAATAGCTTTAGATTAGTTTAGTTAATAGAATGCCAGTGGACTGTAATATTACTAAACGTATTTTAACGTCAATGGATAAACATTACACATACATTTTTTATACATTTTGGTGTATGTATAGTACAAAAAATTCCTTTTTTGCCATAAAGGCAACAAATGAATTAATTTCCTTTATTAGCAAAATTAAAGTAGAAAGAATGTTATAAACTTTTGTGATTCTCACTCATATTTTTATGTATAAGCAGTACTAAATTACGCTTTGTTAGTCACGATTAATTCTTCTTCTTCTCTGTCGTTTCACTCTTGGCAGAGTGGTCGTGGTCACTTAGAGAAGTCTGTTGTGCTCTCATGTGACTTTCTTGTATTGGTACATATATTGGTACATATTCTAAATCAAAGTAGGCAGAGCAAACACAACGGTACAAAGCCAAAACCATAACCATTTTGCGTTTGGTAGCCACTTCAGGAAAAAAAAATTAACTTATATAAAACACTAAAACTAAAATAACCTTTTTTTCTTAAATTCACACGTCTGCTTGCAGTTCAAAGTTCATCAAAATTGTTATAAAACTCAAGTTCAAAACCCTCTAATCAACAGCTATTTTCGTGTAACTTAATTCAACTTAAAACAATTAACAGTAATTAATGTCCAAAATGCTTGTTAAAATAAACTAAACAAAATTATGCGCACTTTATTAGCGCGAGTAACTGGGAACAAAACGCCTACATCCAAATTAAGTCAAGGGGTAATTATAATTAATTTTGGGCTAAAAGAGCAATTTGCGATGATAATGATCGCTGACGTTTCACGGTGTTTGAAGTTGTGCGACATAAAGGCGAGGAAAGGTTTCGAACCCCCTGTATATTATCTCACACGTACTGATGACATGTTTTTAATAATGTTCTCCTTTTTCTATTTGAATTGTGTGTGAAGTTTCCAATACCTACTAAGCCTAATGCTTAAGCGTAGGAATAAGCGCAGGCTGTCTAGAAGTTGATGCTTTTTTTAAATATTGTTTTTTTAAGCGAAAGCTGTTGTAAGTGTAACTTTCGTTAGAAATTCTCATAGTGAAATGAAATGGATACGTCTTTGTATCGAGATCAGCTCGACAAGTTTCTAGCCAATTCGTGACTCATCACCAGGAGCACCCATCTGCGCGCCACCGCTCTTTCCACGCGACTGCTTGAAGCGTCTGACACCGGCTCGGTACAAAGTTTTATTTCATTAAGAAGACTCCTACGATTACTAATTACTGTATTTTTTACATTGTATTAGATCGACTTTCCGCTAGCCAGGATGTGTAGTGTACTATCGAACCAATCGATTCCTGACCCACCATAGAACTTATTTACAGTATATTGCGTTGCTCGACGAAGGAAATCTCTAATACGTTTATTGTGACAACGTTCTGCGGTGGGCCAGAATCAATTTTATTGGTTCGACGGTCCAAACGTACTTTACAAGGGATGAAAATTAACTCTTTAGCAAATATACAAATCTAAAACGAGGCTGATGGATTCGAAGGTTTTTTGTTATTACAAGCACACGCCGAAAAACAGCGTAATGTGTATTATTTTGTTTTGAAATTGTTAAATAAACGGAAGGGATGTGCCCGTAAAGTTGGCGTCTGAATCCTACGCCGCGCCATTACTGAGTTTTCCAATTTACTCTGTACGTGGGCTGGCGAATTCACTCGCATGTAGTTTTTACGTAATGCTAGAATATTATTTTCATACTTTCATAAACTTTTTACTTATAGTTCCTTTCTTAGAATATAACGCATAAGGTACTATTTTTATTGCAAGAATTTATGCAAAAACAACTCTGAAGGTCCAAATTCGTAGCCGCTGACACATAGGAGGTTGACATGTTGCAGCAACACTACAAATAGTTAAATGGCACGCATACCTCAAAATGGACTGCCATTTCGGCTAGTAGCTAGACTAGAAGAATCAGAAAATGACGAGAAAACCTTTCGCACTTTGCGACCTGACCAAATGTTGAACTTAAATATACGAATTTCCATCTTACGAGTAACAGCAGGAAATTGCAAATTAAGCACAACTAAAGAGCTCATAAAGGTTTCAATAAAAAAATTGTAACCGCTGAGATAAACTAAAATCTTACATACTTTACCGTATCATTTTACCGGCATAGTAGTACCACTGCAAACCAGAAAGCGTGACAGCATTTTTCAGCCATCTGCCCCAAAGGTTGACGGCACTTTATACCGCCGATTTACAATCTCTGCCATAACAGCGATACTAACTTTAACTGCCACTTCGGTATTATTGACGCCATCTGCGAGAATACCATAACCCTCATTTTATATCCACGTCGGTTTATCGCGGAATCATGAACACCCCCACTTGTTTACATTTACTCGGCACAGCTGTAAAAATAAAGTCTGCGAGAGTTGTTCAGAAAATTTATCACTTTCATTACGCGTTCTCCTTCGGGACCGAATGTTTCAATTAATGCGGGGTCTTGTCGCAAATCGTAACACACGGGCGTAGGTATCGGGAAGTTATTAATTAATTCGTTCGTATTTACCTACGAGTACTTAAAGTGACTCTTATTTCTCGAGCAATGTTTGTCCAGCTTAAACAATCAACCGTCATTTAAATTTAGTAGCTAAGTTGTTGTCATTGGAAATTATGCTCAAAGTAGCATAAGTATTTGTCGGAAAAGAAGTAGGTGTATCTTCTCCCCATTTCTTCCATGGATGTCATAAGAGGCGACTAAGGAATTATGTTTAGATATGCTTTAGACGACAGGCTTGCAACCTGTTATTATTCTACATCTTCCATCTTTGTGGACTTAAAACTGTGCTAGAAGGGGCTCCAAAGCGTGATATAGTCATAATCACATTAATCATGGTTTTGTCGATGTCACGTTTCGCATGCTTTGCCTACTTCATTTGGGAACACAGGCGTAATTGTATGTATGTAGGTGTATCATGTTTCAAGTGAAGAGCCTGATTTGATCTCTAAACAATTGCATCAAATTTAATTAATCAAACTGTTATTGACTTCTAGGTGTTCCAAATTGAGAGAATACGGCTTCCATATAAAATTACTTTGTTATTGCGGAACCTGATACGTTCGCAGGTCGTGAATTTGACGAGCCATTCCCAACTGGAGTCAGAGCAGTCAAACGGATCGACAATGTCGTACATGGGGCATAAAAGATTTTATTCACGACATTTGATTGCTGTGCGCGATGAGATATTTCTATTTATCTTACCTCGTGTTCCTCGCTCACAAAATGGCTGTAAACTCTGCACTATGTAAGGATAATGCCTGTACAGTAAGCAAGAAAGTATCCAGCAATTAAGTTCCAAAATCTATTATGCAAACGACGATGATGTTTAAGGTCGAGGCGATAAGAGCGTGCATACATACTTTTGGAACTTTGACTGTGTCTATATCTTTGTTGCCGATTGTACATAAAACCCTCAACTCACATGCTGAGGCATGTAATAGTAAACAACGTAACCTACGTAACTTAGCTTGACACTATCACAATTACACATTTTCTGTGACGCGCTGAAAAGGAAGTTATTGGGTTACGCGTATTCAAAAACTCGGTACAGTGTGCACATTATTACTTGATAAACAGTCGTGTCACGTTTGATACACGCGGTCGTGTATAATTTTCTTCAGCCGCATTCTGTATTCCTTGTACAGTTATTACCGCTCCAAATAATTGGAAGCCGGCTCGGTCGCTGCATTTTGGGAGCTATCGATTAACCGTCAAACTTTTGGCACAGGTGCTATCGGGGAGCCTAAAATTATCTTGACATTTTACCGGCCGTCTATCAATTAGAGTGGCTTGTAAGGAATTTTATTCCTCCTCCATTTGGTACAAGTGGTCGTGGACGGAATAGATTAGATTGCGATAAATCAGACTGTTTGTTTCTCGGAATACTAATCGATGTTGCCTTTCGTTAGATTTTCTTTCTTTGTGATATCGGGTGGCGTAAAGACTTTTTTTGTACACATTTCGGTACTTTCTTAGAAAACCATTAATATTAAGGACTTACTTAGAGGCCACTTTAGCGAACAATTGTTTTTCTTGGTCTTGAGAAAGTACACATGTCATCAACGTAGATTGATTAACAAAAAAGTCATTCAATATTTTATAAGACTTCATATGGAATCAACTGGGCGAAGCAAACTGATTTAACTCGCTTGTAACAACTCATTTAGCAGAAGATTCAAAAGCTTCAGTAAATAGTTCTGACAAAATTGCATTTAGGTTGCTTCTTGCTCTCCTATTTCAGAGATCTCGTAACGGCTAAGTGCAAATAAGTGAAGTCGGGTAGAAACAAATTGAATTAAGGCCACAGCCCACTAAAGCCAAGCTAGAATGACTCTTAATAGCTAAGCTTATACTAGAGATAACTTCATATAAGCAATTTAGCTAAGTCTTAATTTGGAATTGTGACTATATCACTTAAAATCGAAGGCTGCTGAATTGATGCTGGCATCTAAAGAAATAGAGTATAAATTTAATGTAGTTTTGTCACCGCCTCATTTTAAGTGACATCAGATCTCTTAGGTTTTTATGTTTTTTTTTTGCTTACTGGGGTGAAATAAAACTGCCTTTCTGATATGACGACACTGCTGTAGTGCACTTTATTAGTTTACACCAATATTGAGAGCCTTCGCACTCGTATAACAATAAATTAAAAACAATATCTCCTCAATAGCTACGTCTTATAAATTGTGTATATATCACATAGTGTAATTTATTCCTGATTTACTGATGACTTACGTTTTGAAGCTTTTTAAAATCTATAACTGATAAACGATTTTAATATTTAAATTGTTAACATTGATAAAATCGAAAAGGCTTTTTTTGTAAAACTTATTTAGAACTGCGTACTGCTAACCAAATACTCGTTCAACAATTATTTAATTCATTTCATTTTTCAATCAGTTATAGCAAAAGTCGATAAGTCCCTATTGTAGTCGCCTTGTTAAAAAATAAAAGTCCAATACATATTCGAAAGAAACTACCCCTTTTTAACCCGGTCATTACGTAGGAATTAACGGCAAAGAAATGCAAATGAACCGAGAAAGCTGAATTTTTGATATGACGTAGAGAATGCCCATAAAAGCTTAACTTGAAATTGTCGACCAAGATTTCCTATGTGGGTTTTCCGCCATCTTGAAAAAAAGGCTAAGATTGGTTTTTTGACAATAACTCGGCTATCCGACGAGATACGATAATTCTGTCAAGGAGTTTTTTGTGGCTTTTTTTATGCTCTATAATTTATGCATTAATACATTTTGCGTAACATGCATCGTTATGGAGATATCGGCCAAAAACCATTTTCATCTTTTTCGATCGATATCTCAATAACAATGCATGTAAAGCAAAAATGTTTTACGCATAAGTTATAGAGCATAACAAGAGCTAAAAAAAACTTCCTGACAGAATTATCATATCTCGTCGGATAGCCGAGTTATTGTCAAAAAACCAATCTTAACCTTTTTTTCAAGATGGCGGAAAACCCACATAGGAAATCTTGGTCGACAATTTCAAGTTAAGCTTTTATGGGCATTCTCTACGTCATATCAAAAATTCAGCTTTCTCGGTTCATTTGCATTTCAAAATGTGTATAATTCCTGTACTATTTGTGGAAATCGTAATAGAGAAGAAATAATTTTTTGTATGGACCATATATTATATTTTCCATTTATGATTTTAATTTGAACATTATTTTTAAGATGCGACTCAAGAGACGTCTTATCCACTTTTGCTGTCAGCGTTTTGTATAACCACATTATAACGTAGAATTTCCGTTCAATCTATCGTTTTAACCATTAGAACTAAACTAAATGTCTACGTGTAATACAGAATTCCATTTACTTAAACAAATGATATGAGAAACTTCGTAATACATGTATTGTCTTTTTATTATTATGTTAAACCTTAACTCTTAATATAGCTTATTGTAAATGGGGTTCGCTGTAAATAATAAACAATAGTATTATAAAACAAGGGGGTTTAAATGCTCTTATTTCTTATGCTCGTTTGCATTAATGTATTGGTGTTATTTTCAAGTCACGGATAAATGGAAGGTAAATTACAATTAGTAATAGCTCTGCAAACCTAAAACATTGACATTTATTTTGTAAACAATTTTTGTTTATAAGCAAACTCGTAAAATCTGATATTACGACACGCCAACAAAAGTAATTTTTTTTTCTACATGCTTATTTTGTTGTTTTTTTTATCATTCGTGCATTATAAAAACTATTACCACTATGGCGACGTTTTAGTGACTATTCACTGTAGTAAGATTTTTTTTTGAGTAAATTGTACACTAAATGTACGTTCGAATAAACGGATATTCAAACTAAAACATAATAATGTTAATTTTGTTTAAGTTTATCCAATTTTCCTCATCATTGAACCGACGTTTCTCTTACATAAAAATTATACCAAAAATTAGAATACACTCATATTTTTAATGAAACTCGTCGGAGTTAAACTAATAGACATAGTAATAATAACAAAAAGAGTATCTACTTATACAATACTAGTTATTAACCAAACGTACGTTTCTTTAAAAGGAAATATCGATAAAATTTAAAAAACAGAAATAACATAGCCCTAAAACAGTTCATCACCAAAAAAATCTACTGTTCAATTCATAACGTACAACAACCTATTGCGATTTGCAAGCTTAAAATAGAGCATACGGTTTATTTACTATAACATATATAGACCTTATCTATTTTACCTATTATTCAGTCACATTTACCTTAAACAAGCACTTGCAGAAATACACAAAATGTGAACACTTTGCACGGAACGTACCTTGGGTACAATAGCTAAACGAAAATAGCGGATTGTTACAAACTCGCGTTCTACCGTTACAGCCCGTGTGGTCATTAAAGAAACTTGAAGGATGTAATAAAGGTCTGTTTGCTCACTAATAAATATAAAGTTCTGCAGCAATGAGACGTTACGTGTTAAAACTACACAATCGGTTCCTTACAGGCTAACAGTGCCTACTTATATCAATTCAAAACAGTTGCCACTCGTCACTCCCTTTGGAGAGTGAACGCGCGAACATAAATTTATCTATCTACACACATGTCGTAAGTATTCTCTAACTGATAAATAATGGAGAGGAACCAAGAACAACGATCAGTTTTACTGTGTTAAAGTAGAACACTGGCAATGTGATGTATAGTGACATTACTAATGATATCACGTAACTGAAATCGATATCGTTTTGAATTACCACTAGCATCTTCTGAGAACGATTCGTGATAAACCTACTGCCAGGTTTGTATGTAATGCCGCTTCCAGTTTTCGTATTATCCGGAAATTATTTAAAAGTAAGTACTTATAATATGTGTGTAGATAATGTTAATATGCAACTGTACATATTGGGCCTTAAACCATTAACGACATCTTATTTTGAAAGTCGCTGATGCTCGTATTTTCAAACCACTTTTATGTTGCGTAGATTTAGTCATACTATGTATCAGTTGCATAAACTACTATTGTAGCATTAACATTATTCGGTATCTTTCCGATACATTGAACTACCCAGTGTTTGTTAGTACGTACCATTCACTTGAGTCCCAAATTCCACCGTTTAGTCTTACGTAACAAGAAATTTACTTATACATGACAAATTGGTAAAAAATGCCTACATTTTGTTTTCGACAACTACATTCTCATAAGGCTTCTTCGTAATAAACTCCTACGTTGATCTGAAATAGACGAAATAGATGTTATTAAATAAATCACATTACACGCAAGAGCCAGTTCGGTTTATCCCCGAAATAATATCGGAGGGAAACTATTAGAAATTGTTATGAGAGGTCAATGTTGTTGTATGAAAATGGTAAGGATTTATTTTCACGTATTTGAAATGTACTGAGAAACAAACTGTGGCAACCCATCTAATTCAATATAAAATTTGCCTATCTATTAAGGCTTTGCAATTATATCTAAACTTTTCAATATTTATTGAAAAGGAACTAACAAGATTAGATTTTTCAGGTATAGATATTTTTCAAGTCTTTTAAAATTAAATTCAAGTTTCTATCGCGTAACATTGGGACCCTGAAATCTGCAATTTCAAGCATCTTACTCTTTATCTAGTCAAGTTAGTTTCATTTCAACGTAAAGCATCGTTTATTAAATGACTTACATTATTATTCAGTGCTTATACTACACCACGTGTATGGGACATCCGTCTTTCGCGCTTGCGACGTGGTCCATCGGCGGGGGTATCACGACATACGTGTCGCGACTGGTCGAGGGCAAGCAATCGTCATCAAACAACGGAGGTGGCGGAATTACGTCGTCGTCCACCTCTTCCTCAATCACCTCTTGCCTCTTGCTCTTCCCTGGCATGTAATTCATCACGCACGTCACCGCGATCAGGAACAGAAAGAATATGAACACTATGTCGAACATGATTAGGAAATTTAGCATTACAAGTTGCATCACGTTAGTCCGGGACACCCAGGTCGCATTCTGCGCGTTCTCTCAAAGGGGAATCATGGTTTTTGTTCACAAAAACATATTTGCCATCTTTAAGCATCTTTTCCACATTGTTTTTATTGGGTTCTCAACGCCACGCCTGCTGGAACGGGGTCGTGTCTGAAACAAAAGAAGTTCGGTGAACATTGTGGACGGCGGTCGTGTTCGGGGGAAGACTCAATGCCCAGCAAGAAAACGACGTCAAAGTAACAAAATTAAATAATAGCTTCAAATGTCTCGTGAATTTAGAAAAGAACGCAGAAAAGTTTCTCCCTCGAGAGTTAATTATCCATTAAAATGATTTGCATGGCCAGCGTTGCTCTGTGTACATTTTCGTAAAAATATTATATTTGCAAACAGGTTTTTCCTTGTGGTTAACAAAAACGGATAAATTGGTTTGGAACTCATTCTTTTTGCTCGGGGCCCAAATAATTTATTGCTCAACCCTTCATTGAGATAGGTATTTCCGTGTTTTTCCGCCCAATATATGGCAATAAAATAAACGATTGACGATATGTCAAGCGTTTTAGCGGAAAATGTTCTCGTCCCGCACTTTACTACCTGGCAGATAATAGTGGCGGAGGAAATGGATGGGCTTGAGTATTTTTGGGAAATAATAGCGTACAATACGACAAGGATTTTTATTGTAATCATTTTCACATTTTCCTTTATAATTATTCTCTACAAAGTATATAAAGACTTGCATTTAAAAACACGCGACTTGATTGATTATGTATGCATAATTTAGTGACTCAGACCTTTCTTAAATACTAACAATAAAAGTTTAGGATTTATTCATCGAAGTAGCTATGTATCCTAAAGATGATGGAAATATTGATGATTGGTAGTACATAGAATCAAAAAAAAAATGATGCTGCAAAAACAAACCACGGTAAATTTGTTTACTCCAGGTAAATAACAGATACTTAAATTTCCAGTTTTAAGGACCAATTCATGAACAATAGGTTACCCAGCGCAGGGCGCAGCTCCAAGCGATATCAAACGAAAAATACAATGTTTCCCCATTCGGGCGAAACAATTTCTTGTAAGGAGCCATTTTGTTGGAATCTGCATTTGTTCGGCTTGCTAATATCCGTCGCGAGCGTTTGATTAAAACAATTGCGCCGCTTTCGCGTTCAAATTCGTACTTTTATGATTTTCGTCTTTGCGATCAAGATAGCAAAAAGAGTTTTTTCAAGTCAGTTTTATGAAATTCGTTCAAGTTTCAACCTAAAAATGGATCTCAATGAGATATTTCTTTGTTACGTGTGATCGACAAAAAAAGAATGTTCCCGGTATCTAAATTTCTGGTCGGAAGTTGGTAGCTTGTAATAAGGACCGCGCCCACAACATAGATCAAGGATTTAGAACTTCCCGTTTTGTGGGCTCTCTACCGAACCACAAACTTTTAATAGTTTTAAGCTTATCTATCGCTACTTTAACGGCATGCTTTAGTTTATTCTTTACAATCAAAACCAGAAAGTGCGAGGTGTTTTGAAGCAATTGGTGTAGGGGTGTACACAAATGGTGTTTGCGTCTTTACTGCGGACATGAGTCAAGTTATGGGTTTATAGCTAAATTTTATGTCCACAGCAGAGACTTCTCCTGTAGGAGGAGAAGTACCTATTTTCTATAGAAAGCCCAATCATGTGAACGGAATCATGCGAAACTTTGTTGGAACGGGCTAGTAGCTGGGAAGGCGTACTACGAGTAAATACGTTTGATTTTTCCTACTATAATTTTTAAAGATGCGAACAAGCATTAGTATTATTTATTTGTAAGTAATTATTATTAAAGTTTTGTGAGTTTTAGGCTCAATTCACACCAGAAGAGAGGCGAAGGGCGGCGAAGCGGAGCGCAGTTTCAGTGTCATGAGAATTTTAACTTTATTTTCATTACAATAAGACTTATTATCGCATGAGAAATTCCAATGAGGCGGTATCCGCGAATCCGCGGGAATTCCAGCAAATTTCATAAACGAAGCCGTGCGACTGCGCGAAAACTCGCGGGAATGCTGGCAATATCCCGCCCAGAGATCTTGGACTTCCCGCGCATTCCAGCGACTTCTCGAGCAGTCGCGGGAATTCTCGCGCCTTCTCTACCGAGCCGGTCGCTGCGCTTCGCCGCCCTTCGCCGCTCTTCTGGTGTAAATTGAGCCTTAGTTTCTGAGTGACTAATGTCACCAAATTTCGTGCCACAAATTCCTGGTGCCCACAGATACGTTATCTTGGGTGAGTTTTTGAAGACACTAACTGTCAAAGTTACCACTACTCTTGCTGAAGTATTATCTCACAAAGACATACAAAATAAGACACGATCTGGATATCTACAGTTTTTTGTTTAGCAAATGGTTCATCCTCGGGGGAAAGGAATTGCACACATCTTGACAGACATGATGTATCTCGACTAGGATGGAAGCCGAAAAACTTTACGGCAAATAGGGAATTTGTCGCTCACGACATTCCACGGATTCGGTACGTACAGGAGGAAGCATAAGTAATAAACGGAATTTGTTTCCAATGTAGTATTTTAAGGCAAATTCATTGCAATTGGAAGAAAACAAATGAACTCTAATGATAGTCGAAGCGTAATGGTATAACTTTTGAATTTGCTTCGCTAATCTTACCAGCTACTAAAAACAGATTGAATGTGTAATCTTAGAAGGGTACTATGCCTCTATTTCAACAGTTTTACAAATTTAATGTTTTAATGTTTCTGTTGTGTTAATCTCTAACGTAACTATCAAAACTTGTTGACGAGATCGACGTCGGACTGTCAGATTTTCCATACAATATGACGGCTAATTTTGTTAGTTTTGCTAAGGTTTATAAGCCATTACTCATAGGTAGTATGAAAAGCAGACATCCTAAATTTTATAGCGATTGTAATAAATAACCATATACCTATCTGGAAAAATATCTGCACCGAAATTGCTAATTAATAAGTTACCTAACTAAGTATCTCAGTCGATTCACGGTGCGCTTGAATGTTTGATCTGAAAACCATTACCCATTCCGTATCACATGACCACTTGCTCCCCCTACCGCGTATAATTAACCAAATTGGAGATTGTGTACCGTCAACATCAATTCGCTTCCACAGCACACAACGGCACGCCACGCACACAATGCCGGCGTAATTTCACGGCTTAACGATACCAAATAACTTCAGTCACGTAACGGAATATCGATTACGAAAAAGGAGCGCCTTGAGGGGCTAATATGGCTATTTACGTAATAAATATTTACGCAAAATTGGGCCAAATTCGGGTGTTCCGGTTCCAGCGAGTCACCGGACTCGTCCATACATGGCGTGATAAATTACCCGTCGGCAGCGCCCGATCGCCCCCGCCATTAACCAGACTTGTGTAGTTGCCCTGTTGCCCTGTATCACTACCAGGAGTTTCCATCGCAAACGTTACGTTACCATAGTCGATAGCGAAAATGCTAATTAAATTGTTTTTGATTTCGATGGAATCTGTATCGTTTGTATGATTCTTGGTATCGATGTTCTACGATAGCGTAATACTCTTACAAAAAGTGACACAGAATATAGTTAAGGTTGGAATAATGTAAGTCTTAAGTAATTTTTTGGTAATTTTTCCGTTGTGTTCTGAAATCATACAAAATGTTTAGTGAATTAAAACGGACACACTCCTCTTTATATTGAAATTAGCTCAATATGTCTCGAGACCATCATCACCATTGGTAGTTACTATACAAGTGCGTGTCATAACGGAAAAGTTGGAAGTAATTTAAACTAGTTACGGGTAGCTCTGTTTGAAAAAAAAAGTGGCACGGCTCATGAAAGTCGTGGATTCAAATCTCATCTCTTAACCAATTTGGGCTAAAGAAACGTCTAGATTGGATAGGTAATTTAGCGTTGAGGTTATAGACTGTCTATTTACTTCCACAAGTGACCGCTAGCGCTGTAAAACTCGACACAAATCGCTTACACTATCGCTAGCGAGTTATCTTCTTAAATCCGTGGTAACGTTACCCACTGTAGCCGTACGGGTTGGGGCTTAAAGCTTCCAATCTAATACAAGTTCGGGAGTTGTGAACGTTTATTAAATTACTGGCTGGTACAGCTTAAGAATAGTTAGGCAAACTCATTTGCGAGATGTTTGTCTACCTACGTGCTCACAAGCGTTCTTAATTAGACCTAGTGTAAACAATTCGGTGCAAATACAAGGGAGCGAGACGTTGGAGATACCACCGTGTGTTAATTACTTAGTC
This sequence comes from Adoxophyes honmai, assembly GCA_005406045.1. Lineage (NCBI taxonomy): Eukaryota > Metazoa > Arthropoda > Insecta > Lepidoptera > Tortricidae > Adoxophyes > Adoxophyes honmai. The sequence continues at coordinate 66,724 of BHDV01065447.1, forward strand.
CGCATTAAAGGACTATGGTAACATTTCTGTTGCAGGATTCTTGTCTAGTTCTGCTCTAAGCGAAGATGGGTTGCGTTTTTTTTCGAATATTATTTTAATTTGAATAATTTTGAGGACAAAATACATCATGGCGGTTTTCCCAAATGGTGTAGGTAAGTAGAGCACACAAAATGGTCAGATAAAACCACATGTTTATTTCACGTTTCGTAGACACCACTAGCATAATTCTTAGGTTTCAAATAAGGAGGTATAATAGCGAAAGGTTAGCCTAATACTTTAAATATATCTTAACCAGTCCTTAAACGTCTGTTACGACTTCCACGAAAGATAAGGAGACGTGTTATTCTAAATTAGAGACCACACTGCATCGAATTGGTATCAAATGGTATTTGTTGTTATAATCGAATAAAGTCACAAAAATTATTAAAATAAATGGGAGAAATATCAAATCTAGATAGGTAAATAGTTGCTCAATGTTAAAATAATAAAATTGTTGAGGTTTTACGATTCAGAAGTCTAGGAGCTCAATATTATTGACATTCATATATGCCTATACGAAGAAATAAGCTTACAAGATTGCTAAGTTCTATTGAAAGATGGTTGAAATAACAGACGCTTTTATTTTATGTCTTGTGTTTTACCTGAATATTTTTCTTTGTTTTCTTTTTATGTGCTTACAATAAAGACTTTCGCTTACATTATTTCTAATAATGATTATAAGTACTATTATTTTCTTCCTACTTATGTTGTGATAGTGATTATATTATATTTGATAACGCATTTCAATATGTAGGTAGGTATACATAATTGTTACTTACTAATAATAGCACTTATTAAAATTATTCGAGTGAAATTTAATCGATATTGAATATTAGGTTAGGTACTTGCAAAGGTAAAGGTTACATCAATTTTATTACAAGTAAGGAAAAATCGGTTACAAAGTTTATTCACCATCCAGTTCAGTATACGCAATTCGGATTTCGCCCATCTCTATAGTAAGTAACATTCAATAGATATCCAACACAATCAGCGTGAACTTAGCAGAATATTAAGAAGGGAAATATGTAAATGCTGATAAGTGAAGTGGGTTTCATTTGGTTAAATGAAAACAGTCGTTCTCACGCTCACTTCACACTGTACGTTACCTCTTCGTACAAGTCGATGGCCCCACCGAATAAACGTGCAAGTGAAAAATGACAACTTTCCAGGAAAAAATAAAAACGTTCAGAACGTTGTTACGTG